>JBBPBX010059801.1:0-21648 GCA_038048925.1 Garcialebias charrua
TGCACCACCTACATAATTCAAACTGTTATATGTCAATAAGGATGAAGGGAAAAAATTGTTTTTTTAAATCTAGATTCTTTGTCTTGGCGATTCAGAATCAATTCTAAATGCTCCAAAATTGATTTTAAAACATGTTTAATTTTCCCCTGATACATGCTCAATAATCCAGGTAGAAAACTCTAAAAAAGCTAAGTCTGATATTCAGCTCAGTCTTAGCACCCTCTCAAAGTGGATCAACCAGTTTCCTGGTGACTGCTGAAACCAGTTGCTCACATGATGGATGACCATCATCTTAACAATGGATCGTTAGCACCCATTGTAAAAACAACCCAAAGGGTTGTTTGCTATTCACAAAGGGCTGATCACTTCTACACACTTTGATACTATGGTTTAACAGATGACTCCAGTGTGCCCCATACATTATTTTTCCAACTGTTACATCTCATTGCTAGATCATGTGATCTGTTCCACGTTTACTGTGTATCATCTGTCAGCACTTCTAAACACGTATATATTGTTGTTGTTCGCTAATTGTTCTTGGCAAACTGGTGCTGGATGGGCACGAGAGAGTTCGAGGTGGCGACCGAGCGGACCAGCTGGAGCTCACGAGGTCGCCGCAATAAGGCCGGAGCTGCGCTAAGCTGCTTCGGGCCTCAACGCTGCTTGCAGCTTTAATTAGGCCCGAAGCAGCGAAGCTCTGCTGAAGGCCTATTGTAATCGCAGGATTTCTTCATTATTATTATTATTATTATTCTTCTTTTTCCGTCACTTCGCGCGGCCGTTTGGGGCCTTTAACATATTCAAAAACTCACCAAACTTCACCCAAAATTGTCCCCCAACTAAAATTTTATGATTCTGGTGTAATCGCAAGTGGGCGTGGCCTAACTGCTCAACAGCGCCCCCTAACGTGAGTTGGGGAAAACCGTAAGTCGTAGAGATCTGAAACTCGGTACATATGTAGATCTCCCCAATTCAAGAAAAAAAGTACATTGGAGGTACCCTCTAAAATGCACAGGTAGGCGGCCATTTTGGGTCAAAGGTCAAATTTTGGTCATTTTTCAGTTTTACTCATGTCGAACTTTGACGAACTCCTTCTCAGGCGTTCGACCTATCGGCTTCAAACTTGGTCAGAATGCAGTTAAGGCATGGGCCTTTAAAAGTTATCAAAAAAATTGACTTTTCGTATATGTTCAGGGGGCGTGGTGGAGCGGTGAACTTGGCGTACTCGCCGAAACAAACGAAACGCTATAACTTTGACATTTAAAGGTCTATTGACACCATGCTTTATCCTAGAATAATGAAACTTGGTACACATATGTATCTCATCAGGAGCTACAAAAAAGTCTCTTGGAGCAATGGTCCAAAGCCAACAGGAAGTCGGCCATTTTAGGTCAAAGTCACAATTTGGTCTATTTCATTTACGTCATATCTGAGCGAACTCGTCCTAGAGCTTTCGAGATCCAGGCGTCAAACTCGGTCAGCACTATCTTGAGGCATTGAAGGTCAAAAGTTATCAAAAGAATTTTTCTAAGTCAAAGCATGTGGGCGTGGCCTTAGGTCAAAGTCAAATTTGGTCTATTTCATTTACGTCATATCTGAGCGAACTCGTCCTAGAGCTTTCGAGATCCAGGGGTCAAACTCAGTCAGCACTATCTTGAGGCATTGAAGGTCAAAAGTTATCAAAAGAATTTTTCTATGTCAAAGCATGTGGGCGTGGCCAAGCCTCAAATCTGGCCATTTTCCATGAAACATCAATTACGTCATATCTGAGCGAACTCGTCCTAGAGCTTTCGAGATCCAGGCGTCAAACTCGGTCAGCACTATCTTGAGGCATTGAAGGTCAAAAGTTATCAAAAGAATTTTTCTAAGTCAAAGCATGTGGGCGTGGCCTTAGGTCAAAGTCACAATTTGGTCTATTTCATTTACGTCATATCTGAGCGAACTCGTCCTAGAGCTTTCGAGATCCAGGCGTCAAACTCGGTCAGCACTATCTTGAGGCATTGAAGGTCAAAAGTTATCAAAAGAATTTTTCTATGTCAAAGCATGTGGGCGTGGCCAAGCCTCAAATCTGGCCATTCTCCATGAAACATCAAGCTAAAATAACTTCCTAATATAAGCTCCCAGCTTCACCAAACTCACTGACATCGATCCTTGTTCACCCCCCTGCAGGATTCCATTGTAATAATTGGTGGGCGTGGCCTAATTCCTCAACAGCACCCTCTAGAATATTTAAAAAAAACAGCCCCCAGCCATGCTTTATCCCAGAATAATGAAACTTGGTACACATGTGTATCTCATCAGGAGCTACAAAAAAGTCTCTTGGAGCAATGGTCCAAAGCCAACAGGAAGTCGGCCATTTTGGGTCAAAGGTCATTTTCCAATGTTTTTGAATTGCGTATTTAAACAAACTCCTCTTAGGGATTTTGAAGGATTGCATTTAAACTTGGTTAACATGCCCTTAACACATTGGACAGTAAAAGTTATCAAAAGTTTGCGTTTTCGTTTATGCTAAAGCGGCGTGGCCAGGCCTCAAACTTGCGCTTCATGCGTCCCCTACATTATTTCTATAGTCCCATCTCAGTGATACATCATCCGATCTGAACCAGATTTATTGTGCATAATCAGTGAGACCTTGTGGACACATTGATATTGTTGTTTAACATATGACTCCAGAGCGCCCCCTAGATTATTCAAACTGTTATATCTCAGTGATACATCATCCGATCTGAACCAGATTTATTGTGCATCATCAGTGAGCCCTTGTGGACACATTGATATGGTGGGCTAACATTTGACTCAAGTGCGCCCCCTACATTATTTCTATAGTTATATCTCAGTGATACATCATCCGATCTGAACCAGATTTACTGTGCATCATCAATGAGCCCTTGTGGACACATTGATATGGTGGGCTAACATTTAACTCAAGTGCGCCCCCTACATTATTTCTACAGTTATATCTCAGTAATACATCATCCGATCTGAACCAGATTTATTGTGCATAATCAGTGAGCCCTTGTGGACACATTGATATTGTTGTTTAACATATGACTCCAGAGCGCCCCCTAGATTATTCAAACTGTTATATCTTAGTGATACATCATCCGATCTGAACCAGATTTATTGTGCATCATCAGTGAGCCCTTGTGGACACATTGATATGGTGGGCTAACATTTAACTCAAGTGCGCCCCCTACATTATTTCTATAGTTATATCTCAGTGATACATCATCCGATCTGAACCAGATTTATTGTGCATCATCAGTGAGCCCTTGTGGACACATTGATTTTGTGATTTAACATATAACTCCATAGCGCCCCCTAGATTATTCAAACTGTTATATCTCAGTGAGACATCATCCGATCTGAACCAGATTTATTGTGCGTGTGCACCCCTGGTGCGGAGTAGACACGAGAGACTTCGAAATGGCGACCGAGCGGACGAGCTGGAGCTCGCGCGGTCGCCTCAATAAGGTCCGAGCGGCGCTAAGCTGCGAGGGCCTCAATGCTGCTTGCAGCTTTAATTAGGCCCGAAGCAGCGAAGCTCTGCTGAAGGCCTATTGTAATCGCTCGATTTCTTCATTATTATTATTATTATTCTTCCGTCACTTCGCGCGGCCGTTTGGGGCCTTTAACATATTCAAAAACTCACCAAACTTCACCCAAAATTGTCCCCCAACGAAAATTTTATGAATCTGGTGTAACCGCAAGTGGGCGTGGCCTAACTGCTCAACAGCGCCCCCTAACGTGAGTTGGGGAAAACCGTAAGTCGTAGAGATCTGAAACTCGGTACATATGTAGATCTCCCCAATTCAAGAAAAAAAGTACATTGGAGGTACCCTCTAAAATGCACAGGTAGGCGGCCATTTTGGGTCAAAGGTCAAATTTTGGTCATTTTTCAGTTTTACTCATGTCGAACTTTGACGAACTCCTTCTCAGGCGTTCGACCTATCGGCTTCAAACTTGGTCAGAATGCAGTTAAGGCATGGGCCTTTAAAAGTTATCAAAAAAATTGACTTTTCGTATATGTTCAGGGGGCGTGGTGGAGCGGTGAACTTGGCGTACTCGCCGAAACAAACGAAACGCTATAACTTTGACATTTAAAGGTCTATTGACACCATGCTTTATCCTAGAATAATGAAACTTGGTACACATATGTATCTCATCAGGAGCTACAAAAAAGTCTCTTGGAGCAATGGTCCAAAGCCAACAGGAAGTCGGCCATTTTAGGTCAAAGTCACAATTTGGTCTATTTCATTTACGTCATATCTGAGCGAACTCGTCCTAGAGCTTTCGAGATCCAGGCGTCAAACTCGGTCAGCACTATCTTGAGGCATTGAAGGTCAAAAGTTATCAAAAGAATTTTTCTAAGTCAAAGCATGTGGGCGTGGCCTTAGGTCAAAGTCAAATTTGGTCTATTTCATTTACGTCATATCTGAGCAAACTCGTCCTAGAGCTTTCGAGATCCAGGGGTCAAACTCAGTCAGCACTATCTTGAGGCATTGAAGGTCAAAAGTTATCAAAAGAATTTTTCTATGTCAAAGCATGTGGGCGTGGCCAAGCCTCAAATCTGGCCATTCTCCATGAAACATCAAGCTAAAATAACTTCCTAATAGAAGCTCCCAGCTACACCAAATTCACTAAGATCTATATTTATCCATCCCTCGACAGGACTGCAGTCCAATATGTAGTGGGCGTGGCCTGATTCTTCCAGAGCGCCCCCTAGAATTTAGTTTAAAAATCAGCCCCCAGCCATGCTTTATCCCAGAATTATGAAACGTGGTATACATGTGTAAATTATCAGGACCTACAAAAAAGTCTCTTGGAACCCTGGTCCAAAACAAAAACAAAGTCGGCCATTTTGGGTCAAAGGTCATTTTCCGATGTTTTTGAATTGCGTATTTAAACAAACTCCTCTTAGGGATTTTGAAGGATTGCCTTTAAACTTGGTTAACATTCCCTTAACACATTGGACAGTAAAAGTTATCAAAAGTTTGCGTTTTCGTTTATGCTAAAGGGGCGTGGCCAGGCCTCAAACTTGCGCTTCATGCGTCCCCTACATTATTTCTATAGTCCCATCTCAGTGATACATCATCCGATCTGAACCAGATTTATTGTGCATAATCAGTGAGACCTTGTGGACACATTGATATTGTTGTTTAACATATGACTCCAGAGCGCCCCCTAGATTATTCAAACTGTTATATCTCAGTGATACATCATCCGATCTGAACCAGATTTATTGTGCATCATCAGTGAGCCCTTGTGGACACATTGATATGGTGGGCTAACATTTGACTCAAGTGCGCCCCCTACATTATTTCTATAGTTATATCTCAGTGACATATCATCCTATCTGAACCAAATTTATTGTGAATAATCAGTGAGCCCTTGTGGACACATTGATATTGTGGTTTAACATATAACTCCATAGCGCCCCCTAGATTATTCAAACTGTTCTATCTCAGTGAGACATCATCCGATCTGAACCAGATTTATCGTGTATCATCAGTGAGACCTTGTGGACACATTGATATTGTGGTTTAACATGTGACTCCAGAGCGCCCCCTAGATTATTCAAACTGTTATATCTCAGTGAGACATCATCCGATCTGAACCAGATTTATTGTGCGTGTGCACCCCTGGTGCGGAGTAGACACGAGAGACTTCGAAATGGCGACCGAGCGGACGAGCTGGAGCTCGCGCGGTCGCCTCAATAAGGTCCGAGCGGCGCTAAGCTGCTTCGGGCCTCAATGCTGCTTGCAGCTTTAATTATTATTATTCTTCTTCTTCCGTCACTTCGCGCGGCCGTTTGGGGCCTTTAACATATTCAAAAACTCACCAAACTTCACCCAAAATTGTCCCCCAATGAAAATTTTATGAATCTGGTGTAATCGCAAGTGGGCGTGGCCTAACTGCTCAACAGCGCCCCCTAACGTGAGTTGGGGAAAACCGTAAGTCGTACAGATCTGAAACTCGGTACATATGTAGATCTCCCCAATTCAAGAAAAAAAGTACATTGGAGGTACCCTCTAAAATGCACAGGTAGGCGGCCATTTTGGGTCAAAGGTCAAATTTTGGTCATTTTTCAGTTTTACTCATGTCGAACTTTGACGAACTCCTTCTCAGGCGTTCGACCTATCGGCTTCAAACTTGGTCAGAATGCAGTTAAGGCATGGGCCTTTAAAAGTTATCAAAAAAATTGACTTTTCGTATATGTTCAGGGGGCGTGGTGGAGCGGTGAACTTGGCGTACTCGCCGAAACAAACGAAACGCTATAACTTTGACATTTAAAGGTCTATTGACACCATGCTTTATCCTAGAATAATGAAACTTGGTACACATATGTATCTCATCAGGAGCTACAAAAAAGTCTCTTGGAGCAATGGTCCAAAGCCAACAGGAAGTCGGCCATTTTAGGTCAAAGTCACAATTTGGTCTATTTCATTTACGTCATATCTGAGCGAACTCGTCCTAGAGCTTTCGAGATCCAGGCGTCAAACTCGGTCAGCACTATCTTGAGGCATTGAAGGTCAAAAGTTATCAAAAGAATTTTTCTAAGTCAAAGCATGTGGGCGTGGCCTTAGGTCAAAGTCAAATTTGGTCTATTTCATTTACGTCATATCTGAGCGAACTCGTCCTAGAGCTTTCGAGATCCAGGGGTCAAACTCAGTCAGCACTATCTTGAGGCATTGAAGGTCAAAAGTTATCAAAAGAATTTTTCTATGTCAAAGCATGTGGGCGTGGCCAAGCCTCAAATCTGGCCATTTTCCATGAAACATCAATTACGTCATATCTGAGCGAACTCGTCCTAGAGCTTTCGAGATCCAGGGGTCAAACTCAGTCAGCACTATCTTGAGGCATTGAAGGTCAAAAGTTATCAAAAGAATTTTTCTATGTCAAAGCATGTGGGTGTGGCCAATTCTCAAATCTGGCCATTCTCCATGAAACATCAAGCTAAAATAACTTCCTAATATAAGCTCCCAGCTACACCAAATTCACTAAGATCTATATTTCTCCATCCCTCGACAGGACTGCAGTCCAATATGTAGTGGGCGTGGCCTGATTCTTCAAGAGCGCCCCCTAGAATTTAGTTTAAAAATCAGCCCCCAGCCATGCTTTATCCCAGAATTATGAAACGTGGTATACATTTGTAAATTGTCAGGACCTACAAAAAAGTCTCTTGGAACCCTGGTCCAAAACCAACAGGAAGTCGGCCATTTTGGGTCAAAATGTAGTTTTGGTCATAAATTTCACACCTTTTGACTCCATAGCGCCCCCTATATTATTACTACAGTTATATCTTAGTGATACATTATCCGATCTGCACGAGATTTAGTGTGGTTCATCAGTGAGTACTTCTACACAGTACTTCTAAGTTTGGTTGGAAAATAAGGTGTTAGCCTAGCATGCTAGTTAGCTTAGCATTAGCATCATCCGTTAGCATGTGAGATAACACCAGAAACTTGTTCAGCGTGGTCTGTTGAGTCACCTGTGTAAGTTTGGTTGGAAAATAAGGTGTTAGCCTAGCATGCTAGTTAGCTTAGCATTAGCATCACCCGTTAGCATGTGAGATAACACCAGAAACTTGTTCAGCGTGGTCTGTTGAGTCATCTGTGTAAGTTTGGTTGGAAAATAAGGTGTTAGCCTAGCATGCTAGTTAGCTTAGCATTAGCATTACCCGTTAGCATGTGAGATAACACCAGAAACTTGTTCAACGTGGTCTGTTGAGTCACCTGTGTAAGTTTGGTTGGAAAATAAGGTGTTAGCCTAGCATGCTAGTTAGCTTAGCATTAGCATCACCCGTTAGCATGTGAGATAACACCAGAAACTTGTTCAGCGTGGTATATCTCAGAGATACATTATCCAATCTGCACGAGATTTATTGTACTTCATCAGTGAGCACGTCTACACTAGGGATGCACCGATCCACATTTCTCACTTCCGATCCGATATCGATACTTTGAAACTGGGTATCGATCGATACCGATACTTTACCGATCCGATATCAGTGTTGAAGTAAACGAGCCCGCAATAATAAAATTATATAAGTGAGAGTCATTTGTTGCACAAAATTCTATGAATTCCGCTTTAACATTGTGTAAGGTAAACCCAAAGAAGACACTCTGAGCCTCACTACAGTAATTCACAAACTAATGGCATACAAGAGACAGGTCTCTTCCACAGACGTCCTTCTGACTCATGGTGCAAGGAACACTAGTCTAAAATACTGCTAAAGATTAGATTATGGGAAATGATCACAGTCTACTCCCCAGTTTTTATTTTTATTTTTGATTGTGGCACTATATGAGTTGTAATTCTTGTTGAATTTGATCAACAGATACAGATTTAATCTATAATTGAACACTAACATACCGCAAAGCATTCTGGGTAAGGCCGTTTTTAAGTTTCGTTTTTGAATAGTGGCACTATGACTTGTAATTCTTGTTGGTTTTGATCAACAGATACAGATTTAAACTATGCATTGAATTTATAAATGTAAATTCAATGTACAGTATTGTTTAAATCTGTATCTGTTGATCAAAACCAACAAGAATTACAACTCATAGTGCCACTATTCAAAAACGAAACTAAAAAACGGCATTACCCAGAATGCTTTGCGGTATGTTAGTGTTCAATTATAGATTAAATATGTATCTGTTGATCAAATTCAACAAGAATTATAACTCATATAGTGCAAAAATCAAAAATAAAACTAAAATCTGGGGAGTAGACTGTGATCATTTCCCATAATCTAATCTTTAGCAGTATTTTAGACTAGTGTTCCTTGCACCATGAGTCAGAAGGATGTCTGTGGAAGAGACCTGTCTCTTGTATGCCATTAATTTGTGAGTTACTACAGTGAGGCTCAGAGTGTCTTCTTTGGATTTATCTCACACAATGTTAAGACAGAAGTCACAGAGTATGGTGCAAAGCACTTCCTCTCTGACATCTGGAAAGTATCGGAAATATCGGCAGGTTGGAACCGATACCAGATACTGAAACTATGCTGGTATCGGATACCGATATCGATACTGGATCCGATCGGCCCCATCCCTAGTCTACACACATTGATATTGTGGATTAACATATGACTCTAGAGCGCCCCTAGATTATTCAAACTGTTAGATCTCAGTGATACATCATTCGATCTGTACCAGATTTATTCTGCGTCATCAGGGAGCAGTTCTAAACGCATTGATATTGTTGTGTAAATTTTGACTTCAGTGCACCACCTACATAATTCAAACTGTTATATGTCAATAAGGATGAAGGGAAAAAAATAGTTTTTTTAAATCTAGATTATTTGTCTTGGCGATTCAGAATCAATTCTAAATGCTCCAAAATTGATTTTAAAACATGTTTAATTTTCCCCTGATACATGCTCAATAATCCAGGTAGAAAACTCTAAAAAAGCTAAGTCTGATATTCAGCTCAGTCTTAGCACCCTTTCAAAGTGGATCAACCAGTTTGCTGGTGACTGCTGAAACCAGTTGCTCACATGATGGATGACCATCATCTTAACAATGGATCGTTAGCACCCATTGTAAAAACAACCCAAAGGGTTGTTTGCTATTCACAAAGGGCTGATCACTTCTACACACTTTGATACTATGGTTTAACAGATGACTCCAGTGTGCCCCATACATTATTTTTCCAACTGTTACATCTCATTGCTAGATCATGTGATCTGTTCCACGTTTACTATGTATCATCTGTCAGCACTTCTAAACACGTATATATTGTTGTTGTTCGCTAATTGTTCTTGGCAAACTGGTGCTGGATGGGCACGAGAGACTTTGAGGTGGCGACCGATCGGACCAGCTGGAGCTCACGAGGTCGCCGCAATAAGGCCGGAGCTGCGCTAAGCTGCGAGGGCCTCAATGCTGCTTGCAGCTTTAATTAGGCCCGAAGCAGCGAAGCTCTGCTGAAGGCCTATTGTAATCGCTCGATTTCTTCATTATTATTATTATTATTATTTTTCCGTCACTTCGCGCGGCCGTTTGGAGCCTTTAACATATTCAAAAACTCACCAAACTTCACCCAAAATTGTCCCCCAACGAAAATTTTATGAATCTGGTGTAATCGCAAGTGGGCGTGGCCTAACTGCTCAACAGCGCCCCCTAACGTGAGTTGGGGAAAACCGTAAGTCGTAGAGATCTGAAAATCGGTACATATGTAGATCTCCCCAATTCAAGAAAAAAAGTACATTGGAGGTACCCTCTAAAATGCACAGGTAGGCGGCCATTTTGGGTCAAAGGTCAAATTTTGGTCATTTTTCAGTTTTACTCATGTCGAACTTTGACGAACTCCTTCTCAGGCGTTCGACCTATCGGCTTCAAACTTGGTCAGAATGCAGTTAAGGCATGGGCCTTTAAAAGTTATCAAAAAAATTGACTTTTCGTATATGTTCAGGGGGCGTGGTGGAGCGGTGAACTTGGCGTACTCGCCGAAACAAACGAAACGCTATAACTTTGACATTTAAAGGTCTATTGACACCATGCTTTATCCTAGAATAATGAAACTTGGTACACATATGTATCTCATCAGGAGCTACAAAAAAGTCTCTTGGAGCAATGGTCCAAAGCCAACAGAAAGTCGGCCATTTTAGGTCAAAGTCACAATTTGGTCTATTTCATTTACGTCATATCTGAGCGAACTCGTCCTAGAGCTTTCGAGATCCAGGCGTCAAACTCGGTCAGCACTATCTTGAGGCATTGAAGGTCAAAAGTTATCAAAAGAATTTTTCTAAGTCAAAGCATGTGGGCGTGGCCTTAGGTCAAAGTCAAATTTGGTCTATTTCATTTACGTCATATCTGAGCGAACTCGTCCTAGAGCTTTCGAGATCCAGGGGTCAAACTCAGTCAGCACTATCTTGAGGCATTGAAGGTCAAAAGTTATCAAAAGAATTTTTCTATGTCAAAGCATGTGGGCGTGGCCAAGCCTCAAATCTGGCCATTTTCCATGAAACATCAATTACGTCATATCTGAGCGAACTCGTCCTAGAGCTTTCGAGATCCAGGCGTCAAACTCGGTCAGCACTATCTTGAGGCATTGAAGGTCAAAAGTTATCAAAAGAATTTTTCTATGTCAAAGCATGTGGGCGTGGCCAAGCCTCAAATCTGGCCATTCTCCATGAAACATCAAGCTAAAATAACTTCCTAATATAAGCTCCCAGCTTCACCAAACTCACTGACATCGATCCTTGTTCACCCCCCTGCAGGATTCCATTGCAATACTTGGTGGGCGTGGCCTAATTCCTCAACAGCGCCCTCTAGAATATTTAAAAAAAACAGCCCCCAGCCATGCTTTATCCCAGAATAATGAAACTTGGTACACATGTGTATCTCATCAGGAGCTACAAAAAAGTCTCTTGGAGCAATGGTCCAAAGCCAACAGGAAGTCGGCCATTTTAGGTCAAAGTCACAATTTGGTCTATTTCATTGACGTCATATCTGAGCGAACTCGTCCTAGAGCTTTCGAGATCCAGGCGTCAAACTCGGTCAGCACTACCTTGAGGCATTGAAGGTCAAAAGTTATCAAAATAATTTTTCTATGTCAAAGCATGTGGGCGTGGCCAAGCCTCAAATCTGGCCATTCTCCATGAAACATCAAGCTAAAATAACTTCCTAATATAAGCTCCCAGCTGCACCAAATTCACTAAGATCTATATTTATCCATCCCTCGACAGGACTGCAGTCCAATATGTAGTGGGCGTGGCCTGATTCTTCCAGAGCGCCCCCTAGAATTTAGTTTAAAAATCAGCCCCCAGCCATGCTTTATCCCAGAATTATGAAACGTGGTATACATGTGTAAATTGTCAGGACCTACAAAAAAGTATCTTGGAACCCTGGTCCAAAACCAACAGGAAGTCGGCCATTTTGGATCAAAAGGTAGTTTTGGTCATAAATTTCACACCTTTCTGGTGGTTTAAAGCCACTCTATCTCTCACGCCCTTGACATAGTCAAGATGATCCTGTGCTAGAAGACAGATAATACATTGATCTGATGTATTTTAAAACACTTGAAGGTTTTGTTGGAGGATGTGGGCGTGGTTGTGGCAGCATGGCGAATACAAGACCAGCAGGCGATGCTAGAGCTCTGGAGTTTGCATGTGATTTTGAATATTTGGCAAATGCGCACCATGATCGCGACTGGGCGGACTAGCTAGAGTTCCCACGCTCACCACAATAAGGCCGGAGCGGCGCTAAGCTGCTTCGGGCCTCAACGCCGCTTGCGGCTTTAATTAGGCCCGAGCAGCTAAGCGCTGCGAAGGCCTATTGTAATTGTAGTGTTTATTATTTTTATTATTTTTTTTATTATTTTTTTTTTTTTTCTTCCCCCCAAAGAAGTGGCCTTTTGGAGGCTTTATCATATACGAAAACTCACCAAATTTGGCGGACTCGTCAGGACTGGTGAAAAATTACGTATTTTGGGGGCGTGGCAAAAATAGCCACAGAAACGGCTCAAGAGCGCCCCCTAGAAATTTTCAAAATACCCTCCGCATTGACCTTATTTTGACGTACAATCATGAAATTCGGTACACTTGTCCATCTCACCAAGATGCACAGAAAAACCTCTGGCACCAACGTTGTACGATAAATGGTAAGGCGGCCATTTTGGATCGATGACCAAATTTTTACACCTTTTTGGCCGTTTACAGCCTCCGCATTTGAACGAACTCCTCCTATGAATTTCGCTCGATTTGGTTCAAACTTGGCCAGTTTCTTCATAAGGCATGGGGGAACAAACAATATCAAAATTGTGCGTTTTCATGAATGCTGAAGGGGCGGGGCCAGACGTCAAAGTTGGACATCTCGCCATGAAAAACGAAACGCTTACAGCTCTTACACGAAAAAAGTCTAATACATCAAACCTTCAGTTATTGACCCACATCCGGTCCCCCGCAAAACTGTATGGTCAAATCATGACATCACTTAAGCCACGCCCCCTGACAACAGGAAGTGTAAAGTTTTACGTTGAACGGTCCATATCGGACCCCTGTTACCTAATCAGCGTGGCATTGTGTCCAGTGACCGAAGACATGTTGGTGTAACAAGCATTCCAATACTGTTCGTTTTTGGTGGAGCATGTGGGTGTGGCGACGTGGCGAAGTAAGACATAACGCCATCACCATACGTTTGGTTCTAAAATCCACAGATTTGATCCGAGGAGTACCAAAATCAGTTTGATCGATCATTGCCCACCCCTTGAACAGGTGTTTATGCTAATTAGCAAATCGCTACAGAAACGGCTCAAGAGCGCCCCCTAGAAATATTCAAAATACCCTCCGCATTGACCTTAGTTTGACGTAGAATCATGAAATTTGGTACACTTGTCCAACTCACCAAGATGCACAGAAAACCCTCTGGCACCAATGTTGTACGATAAATGGTAAGGCGGCCATTTTGGAACGATGACCAAATTTTCACCCCTTTTTGGCCGTTTACAGCCTCTGCATTTCAACAAACTCCTCCTAGGGATTTCGCTCGATTTGATTCAAACTTTGCCAGTTTCTTTATAAGGCATGGGGGAACAAATGTTATCAAAACTGTGCGTTTTCATGCATGCTGAAGGGGCGGGGCCAGACCTCAAAGTTGGACATCTCGCCATGAAAAACGAAACGCTTACAACTCTTACACGAAAACTGTCTAATACAGTACATCAAACCTTCAGTGATTGACCCACATCCGGTCCCCTGCAAAACTGTATGGTCAAATCATGACATCACTTAAGCCACGCCCCCTGACAACAGGAAGTGTAAAGTTTTACGTTGAACGGTCCATATCGGATCCCTGTTACCTAATCAGCGTGACATTGTATCCAGTCACCGAAGACATGTTGGTGTAACAAGCTTTCCAGCACTGTTCGTTTTGGGTGGAGCAAGTGGGCGTGGTGACGTGGCGAAGTAAGACGTAACGCCGTCACCATACGTTTGGTTCTAAACTCCACAGATTTGATCTGAGGAGTACCAAAATCATTATGATCGATCATTACCCACCCCTTGAACAGGTGTTTATGCTAATTAGCAAATAGCCTCCATAGCGCCCCCTAGATTATTCAAACTGTTGTATCTCAGTGATACATCATCCGATCTGAACCAGATTTATTGTGCATCATCAGTGAGCCCTTGTGGACACATTGATATGGTGGGCTAACATTTGACTCAAGTGCGCCCCCTACATTATTTCTATAGTTATATCTCAGTGATACATCATCCGATCTGAACCAGATTTATTGTGCATCATCAGTGAGCCCTTGTGGACACATTGATATGGTGGGCTAACATTTGACTCAAGTGCGCCCCCTACATTATTTCTATAGTTATATCTCAGTGATACATCATCCGATCTGAACCAGATTTATTGTGCATCATCAGTGAGCCCTTGTGGACACATTGATAAGGTGGGCTAACATATGACTCCAGAGCGAAATAGCCACAGAAACGGCTCAAGAGCGCCCCCTAGAAATTTTCAAAATACCCTCCGCATTGACCTTATTTTGACGTACAATCATGAAATTCGGTACACTTGTCCATCTCACCAAGATGCACAGAAAAACCTCTGGCACCAACGTTGTACGATAAATGGTAAGGCGGCCATTTTGGATCGATGACCAAATTTTTACACCTTTTTGGCCGTTTACAGCCTCCGCATTTGAACGAACTCCTCCTATGAATTTCGCTCGATTTGGTTCAAACTTGGCCAGTTTCTTCATAAGGCATGGGGGAACAAACAATATCAAAATTGTGCGTTTTCATGAATGCTGAAGGGGCGGGGCCAGACGTCAAAGTTGGACATCTCGCCATGAAAAACGAAACGCTTACAGCTCTTACACGAAAAAAGTCTAATACATCAAACCTTCAGTTATTGACCCACATCCGGTCCCCCGCAAAACTGTATGGTCAAATCATGACATCACTTAAGCCACGCCCCCTGACAACAGGAAGTGTAAAGTTTTACGTTGAACGGTCCATATCGGACCCCTGTTACCTAATCAGCGTGGCATTGTGTCCAGTGACCGAAGACATGTTGGTGTAACAAGCATTCCAATACTGTTCGTTTTTGGTGGAGCATGTGGGCGTGGCGACGTGGCGAAGTAAGACATAACGCCATCACCATACGTTTGGTTCTAAAATCCACAGATTTGATCCGAGGAGTACCAAAATCAGTATGATCGATCATTGCCCACCCCTTGAACAGGTGTTTATGCTAATTAGCAAATCGCTACAGAAACGGCTCAAGAGCGCCCCCTAGAAATATTCAAAATACCCTCCGCATTGACCTTAGTTTGACGTAGAATCATGAAATTTGGTACACTTGTCCAACTCACCAAGATGCACAGAAAACCCTCTGGCACCAATGTTGTACGATAAATGGTAAGGCGGCCATTTTGGAACGATGACCAAATTTTCACCCCTTTTTGGCCGTTTACAGCCTCTGCATTTCAACGAACTCCTCCTAGGGATTTCGCTCGATTTGATTCAAACTTGGCCAGTTTCTTTATAAGGCACGGGGGAACAAATGTTATCAAAACTGTGCGTTTTCATGCATGCTGAAGGGGCGGGGCCAGACCTCAAAGTTGGACATCTCGCCATGAAAAACGAAACGCTTACAGCTCTTACACGAAAACTGTCTAATACATCAAACCTTCAGTGATTGACCCACATCCGGTCCCCTGCAAAACTGTATGGTCAAATCATGACATCACTTAAGCCACGCCCCCTGACAACAGGAAGTGTAAAGTTTTACGTTGAACGGTCCATATCGGATCCCTGTTACCTAATCAGCGTGACATTGTATCCAGTCACCGAAGACATGTTGGTGTAACAAGCTTTCCAGCACTGTTCGTTTTGGGTGGAGCAAGTGGGCGTGGTGACGTGGCGAAGTAAGACGTAACGCCGTCACCATACGTTTGGTTCTAAACTCCACAGATTTGATCTGAGGAGTACCAAAATCATTATGATCGATCATTACCCACCCCTTGAACAGGTGTTTATGCTAATTAGCAAATAGCCTCCATAGCGCCCCCTAGATTATTCAAACTGTTGTATCTCAGTGATACATCATCCGATCTGAACCAGATTTATTGTGCATCATCAGTGAGCCCTTGTGGACACATTGATATGGTGGGCTAACATTTGACTCAAGTGCGCCCCCTACATTATTTCTATAGTTATATCTCAGTGATACATCATCCGATCTGAACCAGATTTATTGTGCATCATCAGTGAGCCCTTGTGGACACATTGATATGGTGGGCTAACATTTGACTCAAGTGCGCCCCCTACATTATTTCTATAGTTATATCTCAGTGATACATCATCCGATCTGAACCAGATTTATTGTGCATCATCAGTGAGCCCTTGTGGACACATTGATATGGTGGGCTAACATATGACTCCAGAGCGCCCCCTAGATTATTCAAACTGTTATATCTCAGTGATACATCATCCGATCTGAACCAGATTTATTGTGCATCATCAGTGAGCCCTTGTGGACACATTGATATTGTGGTTTAACATATGACTCAAGAGCGCCCCCTAGATTATTCAAATCGTTATATCTCAGTGATACATCATCCGATCTAAACCAGATTTATTGTGCATCTTCAGTGAACACTTCGACACACATTGATAATGGTATGTAAATTTTTACTCCATAGCGCCCCCTATATTATTACTACAGTTATATCTTAGTGATACATTATCCGATCTGCACGAGATTTATTATGATTCATCAGTGAACACTTCTACACACATTGATAATGGTATGTAAATTTTTACTCCATAGCGCCCCCTGTATTATTACTACAGTTATATCTTAGTGATACATTATCCGATCTGCACGAGATTTATTGTGCTTTATCAGTGAACACTTCGACACACATTGATAATGGTATGTAAATTTTTACTCCATAGCGCCCCCTATATTATTACTACAGTTATATCTTAGTGATACATTATCCGATCTGCACGAGATTTATTGTGATTCATCAGTGAACACTTCTACACACATTGATAATGGTATGTAAATTTTTACTCCATAGCGCCCCCTATATTATTAAAACAGTTATATCTCAGTGATACATCATCCGATCTGAACCAGATTTATTGTGCATCATCAGTGAGCCCTTGTGGACACATTGATATGGTGGGCTAACATTTGACTCAAGTGCGCCCCCTACATTATTTCTATAGTTATATCTCAGTGATACATCATCCGATCTGAACCAGATTTATTGTGCATCATCAGTGAGCCCTTGTGGACACATTGATATGGTGGGCTAACATTTGACTCAAGTGCGCCCCCTACATTATTTCTATAGTTATATCTCAGTGATACATCATCCGATCTGAACCAGATTTATTGTGCATCATCAGTGAGCCCTTGTGGACACATTGATATGGTGGGCTAACATATGACTCCAGAGCGCCCCCTAGATTATTCAAACTGTTATATCTCAGTGATACATCATCCGATCTGAACCAGATTTATTGTGCATCATCAGTGAGCCCTTGTGGACACATTGATATTGTGGTTTAACATATGACTCAAGAGCGCCCCCTAGATTATTCAAATCGTTATATCTCAGTGATACATCATCCGATCTAAACCAGATTTATTGTGCATCTTCAGTGAACACTTCGACACACATTGATAATGGTATGTAAATTTTTACTCCATAGCGCCCCCTATATTATTACTACAGTTATATCTTAGTGATACATTATCCGATCTGCACGAGATTTATTATGATTCATCAGTGAACACTTCTACACACATTGATAATGGTATGTAAATTTTTACTCCATAGCGCCCCCTGTATTATTACTACAGTTATATCTTAGTGATACATTATCCGATCTGCACGAGATTTATTGTGATTCATCAGTGAACACTTCTACACACATTGATAATGGTATGTAAATTTATACTCCATAGCGCCCCCTATATTATTACTACAGTTATATCTCAGTGATACATTATCCGATCTGCACGAGATTTACTATGCTTCATCAGTGAGACCTTGTGGACACATTGATATTGTGGTTTAACATATGACTCAAGAGCGCCCCCTAGATTATTCAAATCGTTATATCTCAGTGATACATCATCCGATCTGAACCAGATTTATTGTGCATCATCAGTGAGCACTTGTGGACACATTGATATGGTGGGCTAACATTTGACTCAAGTGCGTCCCCTAGATTATTCAAACTGTTATATCTCAGTTATACATCATCCGATATGTACCAGATTTATTGTACATCATCAGTGAGTACATAAACACACATTGATACTGTGGTTTAACAGATAACTCTAGTGTACCCCTACATTATTTTTCAAACTGTTACATCTCATTGTTAGATCATCTGATCTGTTCCACATTTACTGTATGTCATCTGTCAGCACTTCTAAACACGTATATATTGTTGTTATTCGCTAACTATTCTTGGCAAACGGGTGTTGGATGGGCATGAGAGAGTTCGAGGTGGTGACCGAGCAGACGAGCTGGAGCTCGCGTGGTCGCCACAATAAGGCCAGAGCGGCGCTAAGCTGCGAGGGCCTCAACGCTGCTTGCAGCTTTAATTATTATT
The DNA here is from genome assembly GCA_038048925.1 of Garcialebias charrua. NCBI lineage: Eukaryota > Metazoa > Chordata > Actinopteri > Cyprinodontiformes > Rivulidae > Garcialebias > Garcialebias charrua. The sequence continues at coordinate 18,602 of JBBPBX010059801.1, forward strand.
ATTTTTATTCTAGTCCCTCTTGAAGTGGCCTTTTGGGGGCTTTATCATATACGAAAACTCACCAAATTTGGCGGACTCGTCAGGACTGGTGAAAAATTACGTATTTTGGGGGCGTGGCAAAAATCGTCACAGAAATGGCTCAAGAGCGCCCCCTAGAAATTTTCAAAATACCCTCCGCATGACCTTAGTTTGACGTAGAATCATGAAATTTGGTACACTTGTCCAACTCACCAAGATATACAGAAAACCCTCTGGCACCAATGTTGTACAATAAATGGGAAGGCGGCCATTTTGGAACGATGACCAAATTTTCACCCCTTTTTGGCCATTTACAGCCTCTGCATTTGAACGAACTCCTCCTATGAATTTCGCTCGATTTGGTTCAAACTTGGCCAGTTTCTTCATAAGGCATGGGGGAACAAACGACATCAAAATTGTGCGTTTTCATGAATGCTGAAGGGGCGGGGCCAGACGTCAAAGTTGGACATCTCGCCATGAAAAACGAAACGCTTACAGCTCTTACACGAAAAGAGTCTAATACATCAAACCTTCAGTTATTGACCCACATCCGGTCCCCTGCAAAACTGTATGGTCAAATCATGACATCACTTAAGCCACGCCCCCTGACAACAGGAAGTGTAAAGTTTTACTTTGAAAGGTCCATATCGGACCCGTGTTACCTAATCAGCGTGACATTGTGTCCAGTGACTAAAGACATGTTGGTGTAACAAGCTTTCCAGCACTGTTCGTTTTGGGTGGAGCAAGTGGGCGTGGCGACATGGCGAAGTAAGACGTAACGCCATCACCATACGTTTGGATCTAAAATCCACAGATTTGATCCGAGGAGTACCAAAATCAGTATGATCGATCATTGCCCACCCCTTGAACAGGTGTTTATGCTAATTAGCAAATCGCTACAGAAACGGCTCAAGAGCGCCCCCTAGAAATATTCAAAATACCCTCCGCATTGACCTTAGTTTGACGTAGAATCATGAAATTTGGTACACTTGTCCAACTCACCAAGATGCACAGAAAACCCTCTGGCACCAATGTTGTACGATAAATGGTAAGGCGGCCATTTTGGAACGATGACCAAATTTTCACCCCTTTTTGGCCGTTTACAGCCTCTGCATTTCAACGAACTCCTCCTAGGGATTTCGCTCGATTTGATTCAAACTTGGCCAGTTTCTTTATAAGGCACGGGGGAACAAATGTTATCAAAACTGTGCGTTTTCATGCATGCTGAAGGGGCGGGGCCAGACCTCAAAGTTGGACATCTCGCCATGAAAAACGAAACGCTTACAGCTCTTACACGAAAACTGTCTAATACATCAAACCTTCAGTGATTGACCCACATCCGGTCCCCTGCAAAACTGTATGGTCAAATCATGACATCACTTAAGCCACGCCCCCTGACAACAGGAAGTGTAAAGTTTTACGTTGAACGGTCCATATCGGATCCCTGTTACCTAATCAGCGTGACATTGTATCCAGTCACCGAAGACATGTTGGTGTAACAAGCTTTCCAGCACTGTTCGTTTTGGGTGGAGCAAGTGGGCGTGGTGACGTGGCGAAGTAAGACGTAACGCCGTCACCATACGTTTGGTTCTAAACTCCACAGATTTGATCTGAGGAGTACCAAAATCATTATGATCGATCATTACCCACCCCTTGAACAGGTGTTTATGCTAATTAGCAAATAGCCTCCATAGCGCCCCCTAGATTATTCAAACTGTTGTATCTCAGTGATACATCATCCGATCTGAACCAGATTTATTGTGCATCATCAGTGAGCCCTTGTGGACACATTGATATTGTGGTTTAACATTTGACTCAAGTGCGCCCCCTACATTATTTCTATGGTTATATCTCAGTGATACATCATCCGATCTGAACCAGATTTATTGTGATTCATCAGTGAACACTTCTACACACATTGATAATGTTATGTAAATTTTTACTCCATAGCGCCCCCTATATTATTACTACAGTTATATCTTAGTGATACATTATCCGATCTGCACGAGATTTATTATGATTCATCAGTGAACACTTCTACACACATTGATAATGGTATGTAAATTTTTACTCCATAGCGCCCCCTGTATTATTACTACAGTTATATCTTAGTGATACATTATCCGATCTGCACGAGATTTATTGTGCTTTATCAGTGAACACTTCGACACACATTGATAATGGTATGTAAATTTTTACTCCATAGCGCCCCCTATATTATTACTACAGTTATATCTTAGTGATACATTATCCGATCTGCACGAGATTTATTGTGATTCATCAGTGAACACTTCTACACACATTGATAATGGTATGTAAATTTTTACTCCATAGCGCCCCCTGTATTATTACTACAGTTATATCTTAGTGATACATTATCCGATCTGCACAAGATTTATTGTGCTTTATCAGTGAACACTTCGACACACATTGATAATGGTATGTAAATTTTTACTCCATAGCGCCCCCTATATTATTACTACAGTTATATCTTAGTGATACATTATCCGATCTGCACGAGATTTATTGTGATTCATCAGTGAACACTTCTATACACATTGATAATGGTATGTAAATTTTTACTCCATAGCGCCCCCTATATTATTACTACAGTTATATCTCAGTGATACATTATCCAATCTGCACGAGATTTATTGTGCTTTATCAGTGAACACTTCGACACACATTGATAATGGTATGTAAATTTTTACTCCATAGCGCCCCCTATATTATTACTACAGTTATATCTTAGTGAATACATTTTTATCCATAGCGCCCCCTATATTATTACTACAGTTATATCTTAGTGATACATTATCCGATCTGCACGAGATTTATTGTGCTTTATCAGTGAACACTTCGACACACATTGATAATGGTATGTAAATTTTTACTCCATAGCGCCCCCTATATTATTACTACAGTTATATCTTAGTGATACATTATCCGATCTGCACGAGATTTATTGTGATTCATCAGTGAACACTTCTACACACATTGATAATGTATGTAAATTTATACTCCATAGC
>JBBPBX010059803.1:0-21647 GCA_038048925.1 Garcialebias charrua
GAGACGTTGGAAAACGTAAACCAGAACCCTGCTTGAAGGTATTGTACTGGTCCCCACAAGGACCCGTACATCTGAAAAGCTACAAGGTCTTCCCTCTTACCGGGCGGTCGTCAAAAGGTAAAGAGCTGTTTACAAAACGTACCTGGATTTTAGCAGAAGTCGGAGGAGAAGTGTCACTCTGGTATCATGCTCATGATAATTTCTTCTTAAATCTTTCCTCCTACTCTTTCCCTCTCAATCTAAGCTGGAAACTATATTTAAGCTGAAGAGCCCACAGACTAAATATGTTAACATCCAATATTTATGTCTGTTGTGTTGAATTTAAGTGTGCTGACGTTTTAAATTGAAAGAAAGTGAAATCATGTCAATCAAGTGTAATGGTGTTAATTTAGTTGATTCATTTTAAATAAATGATAGTGTCTCTTTGACATATCAAACTAAGTCAATGTCCATTGTCACTTAATGGCTCTGTTTATTTGTCCATCATAAAGATCACAGAAATATTGGGTAAACTGAAAAAGAACAGAATCCGTGAATTTACTATTCAATCTGAATAAGTAAATTAATTAAGGTAAAGAGGTCAGTATTAATATTGACCTCCTCATTAACCCCTTACATTATTAAAGAGCTTAATGTATCACTAGCGCCACCAGCTGGTAAGGTGCGTTGGTTTTAATGATCCGCCCACTACAGGAGAACTACCCGCCCACTACAGGAAAACTACCCGTCCACTACAGGAGAACTACCCGCCCACTAAAGGGGTCCTAATGGGTGCTGTGGAGACAGAAATAAACCGGTCCCACAGGAATTGGCCCAGACAAGCCACAATGGGACCCTACAGGAACCAGCCCTGTGGATAAGGGGCATAAGTGGAGCTTGCACTCGGTTCGGGTTTCACAGCAGCTTGCTGTTAGCCTTTGCTGACAGGATGGGATCTTTAACTCATGACTCGCGTCTACAGCAGAAAAGACAAAGTCCGTACATCTGTTACATATCCTGAGGAAGCTGCCAATGCTGACACCTATAGTTTTTAGGCATGTTGACTGCAGTCATGCTTTTGTGTGGTTAATTAGTCTGATTGTGATCAGGCTTGTGTGTGTTCAGCCAGGAACACCTGAGAGCCACGCCTATATATACTTCAAGTTGACTGTGCTTGAATGCGGAGTGTTGTGAGCTCAGAGGAGGTTGCTTTTGCTGAGCTGTTTGAGTACTGTATGGTACTGTGTGGGGGTGTTCTCCGCCCACCCCGGTCTTGAAGTCTGATCTTCTGTTTAGAAGGTTCTTGGTGAGTAACTACTAGCTCATGTTTGGTCTTGACTGCTAGATGCACTTAAAGAGTGGCTACTAGCTCATGTTTGGTCTTGACTGCTAGTTGCATTTGTGTCAGCTCATTTGTTTGTGGAGTTTGACTGTGCTTGATGCACTTAGGAATGTTTGCTCATCATTTGACTTTTGTTGTGCTTAGTGCACTGGGTAGCTGAAGGCTGCATTGATGACATTAGGATCCTGCTAATGATAATTGATATCAGGGATGCTGACCTGTGTGGTTAGTTTAAGCTGGTTTAACCAGGAACATTATTGAGCTTGGAGCTGTTTGGAGCTTTTTGAGCTGTTTGGAGCCTTTTGGAGCTTTTTGGAGCTGTTTGGAGTTTTTGTTGGTTTGCCTAATGACAGAGTGAGATCGGTAGTCCAGTTATATCGTTTTTCTTTTACCCCTAGGGTCCCCTTTTGGTCAGGTAGTCCGTCTCCAGATAGGCTGCGACGGCCCTGTTTTTATGGGTTGGGCCGACGCTGGGGACGTTATATTCTTTTTGGCTGACTCACTCTTGTCCACCAATTATTTGTACTTTTGTCTGTCTATTTTTGCTCCCTTTTTGTTGCCCTGTGCCAGAAGACGGTGCACTCCGCACCTGGAGGGAGGAGTCGGGCAGTTTTCAATAAAGCTTTTTATTTTTACATTCTGCCTTCTTGTGTCCTTTGTCCATTTAATGTGTTCGGCCTGAGCCAGCCGTAACATATTTTGGGCGCCTCGTCCGGGATCTTGAATCCTTTTTGACTCCTTGTCCGGGATCTTGAATCCTTTTTGACTCCTTGTCTGGATCTTGGATCCTTCTTCTCCTTTTGCTCCTTGTCTGGATTTTTGAATCCTTGTCCTTGCCTGGATTTTTGAGACATTGAGTTGTTTGTTCTGGTTTTGAGCAGACATTGAGAGTTTGTGCTTAAAATATTGAGAGTGTAGTGAAGTCTTTTGAAGCCAAGTGTTTTTGGACCGCAGGTAATATAATTGCTCCTTTTTTACATTTGGTGTGTGTTGACAGCTGTGTGCTGTAGTTTGCACTCTCTCTGGAGCTGACAGGACCAGCTCCTGGTTGCTGATTGAGCTGAAACACGCAGCTGTGTGTGTGTGTGTTTTTGGATTGTGCTGCTTTCAAATGCAGCTGGGATTTTTTTTGCTGTTGTTTACAGTGAAAGTCTTTAGAAGAGGGGTACAGCTTAAAAGCTGTTTGTGTCCACATCATGGTGTTCAATTTGAAGAGATTTCTTGAACAGCCCACGTTTGATGTCTATATAAACTGCACGAGAGAGCAGATGTTGAATATAGCAAAACATTTTAAAATCAACACTATAGAATTTGAACGTGATGGTTGGTTTGAAGGTGGACTGCTGACTGAATTAATTCAACTCGGGATTGTTGTGATGCCTGATTATGGACATTCAAATGAAAATGAAGTTGCTTTAAGAAAAAAAGAGCTTGAAGAACAATTGAGGAAAGAAAAAGAACTTATTTCACAACAGTTCGAGGTCGCACGAAGGGAGCTACAACTTAAACATGAATTGTTCTTAAAAGAACAAGAAGTCAAAAGTCAAAGTATTCTAGCCGCTCTACATGAGAAGAAGCGTCTTCTAGAATTGAGAGAGCTCCATACTGCACAAAGGGAAGATCACCATTTGTGTCCCACTGTGTGTCATCCAAAGGTGACACCAGAGCCTTGCATTCAAGCAGGTGTGCCTCTCTCACATCTACAGGAGATGGCGCCACAAGAACATCGTCCAGAGGAGAAACAAAATGAGGATGATGTCTACTTGGGTGACAGTTTCTTCTTTTTTCATGTAACTGAACTTGAAATTAAACATGAAAATGAATCTGACTTAATCCCAGTTAAAGATGGGGATCTTAAAAACTTTGAGCTGAAGGAACATTACATTGACCTGAGTGAATGTTTTTTATTTAGCTCTGAAGAAGAAGTCCCAGTGAGCTTAACTGAGGATCCAGAAGAAACAATTCCACCTGTTTCATTGTGTTCTTTTTTAGCTCCTGCAGAAAACAAAGGAGTTGTGAAAGATGATGTTGACTTGAGTGACAGTTTTCTATTGTTATTTAAAACTGAACAACTCTCATTTCATGATTCTGTGTCTAACGGTCTCTGTGCTTACAGTGCGGCTGAGAGCAGAGCTGTTGAAACTGACACAGGGATGCTGTCCAGAGCAGAAAAAGAGGACAGATCCCCCCTGACTGTCAAGACACGTGTGTCAAGTTCTCTTGTTTCTTTGTGTTCCCTTTCAGCCACTGCAGACTGCAGACTGTTGCTGAATGATGTGGGACCATGGCCTCAAAAAGAAACTGGAAATGAGTCAGGAAATGACTTTATTAAGTCTGTGTGGTGTGCAACAGTGAACTCTTATGTTGACCATAATTCACTGTCTGACACTATTTCCTATATTTTCAGAATAACTGAAATCAGATCTGCTACAGTTGACCAGAAGGTGTCGCTACAGCTGAATGGAGAGAGTTGTCCAACACTGTCCAGTGCTGAGATGGAGGAGAACAGTTTCCCTCTGTTTGCTGAGAAATTACGACTCTCTTCGTCACTGACTGACCTCATCAGAAATGATGATGGCGTTTGTTATACAAAACAAATGCTTTTCAAATTAATGTCAGATCAGAGATGCCTTTTTGGTTTTAAAACATTTTAAGATAACATGATATTGATTATGTTAGCGGTTAGGCGGACTAGTTTTAATGATGTTTTTAGTCCGTTTGTCTGTTGTGACCGCTACATTGTTGCTCTCTAGGGTCCTATTTATTTTGCATGTGCGGATGTGAGATGTTTTCACCTGGCATCCACATCACCCCCATACAAAACACTGGTGGTGGAGGTGTTACATATCCTGAGGAAGCTGCCAATGCTGACACCTATAGTTTTTATGCATGTTGACTGCAGTCATGCTTTTGTGTGGTTAATTAGTCTGATTGTGATCAGGCTTGTGTGTGTTCAGCCAGGAACACCTGAGAGCCACGCCTATATATACTTCAAGTTGACTGTGCTTGAATGCGGAGTGTTGTGAGCTCAGAGGAGGTTGCTTTTGCTGAGCTGTTTGAGTACTGTATGGTACTGTGTGGGGGTGTTCTCCGCCCACCCCGGTCTTGAAGTCTGATCTTCTGTTTAGAAGGTTCTTGGTGAGTAACTACTAGCTCATGTTTGGTCTTGACTGCTAGATGCACTTAAAGAGTGGCTACTAGCTCATGTTTGGTCTTGACTGCTAGTTGCATTTGTGTCAGCTCATTTGTTTGTGGAGTTTGACTGTGCTTGATGCACTTAGGAATGTTTGCTCATCATTTGACTTTTGTTGTGCTTAGTGCACTGGGTAGCTGAAGGCTGCATTGATGACATTAGGATCCTGCTAATGATAATTGATATCAGGGATGCTGACCTGTGTGGTTAGTTTAAGCTGGTTTAACCAGGAACATTATTGAGCTTGGAGCTGTTTGGAGCTTTTTGAGCTGTTTGGAGCCTTTTGGAGCTTTTTGGAGCTGTTTGGAGTTTTTGTTGGTTTGCCTAATGACAGAGTGAGATCGGTAGTCCAGTTATATCGTTTTTCTTTTACCCCTAGGGTCCCCTTTTGGTCAGGTAGTCCGTCTCCAGATAGGCTGCGACGGCCCTGTTTTTATGGGTTGGGCCGACGCTGGGGACGTTATATTCTTTTTGGCTGACTCACTCTTGTCCACCAATTATTTGTACTTTTGTCTGTCTATTTTTGCTCCCTTTTTGTTGCCCTGTGCCAGAAGACGGTGCACTCCGCACCTGGAGGGAGGAGTCGGGCAGTTTTCAATAAAGCTTTTTATTTTTACATTCTGCCTTCTTGTGTCCTTTGTCCATTTAATGTGTTCGGCCTGAGCCAGCCGTAACAACATCTCAGACTCCCTGCGGCACTGGAAGTTCCAGGAAGCTGGGAACTTAATAATAATAATAATGTCACATTTTTGTCATCTGTGTATGTTCCCATACAAGATGAAATTTGACTCTGCATTTAACCCAATCACCACCAGGTGGGGAAGTGGGCAGCTATAGAAAGCGCGCCGGGGAGCAATTAGGATGAGGTGTACTGCTCAAACACACCACAAGTTATGCCGTGACTGGGGTTCGAACCTGGGTCCTTCGGGTCCCAAATCTTAACAGGATCTGACATCAGCGTTTTCCTCTCCGTTCATTGGTTCAATCGACCAGTGGGAGGGAATTAGAGTCATGTCAAAGAGTTTACTTGACTGTTATCAGGATTCAAGGTGAAAGTCAGAAGCAGAAAGAATTGTTTAGAGAAACAGACAAAAAGGAGTCGCCAGTGAAATGATTACTGTTTCTAACTTCTAAACAAAACTGAGAAGTTCAGCTTGACACATACTTTGAACTTTGCCATAGTTCTTTGACTAAGACATATTTTAAAAATATACCAGCATAGTAATGATCATTCACATATTAAGAAATACATCAGCATATTAACAAATGATCATACGAATAACACAAGGTTATGCTTTGATTATGTCTGAATTAAACAAAGTATCAAGTAAAGAAAGTCTCTTATGACTTATTCGTGTTCTGATTCAAACTAATAAAATAAAGTCAGTGTTCTGTGTTTCACTGAAAGATTCGGTGAAAAGTGTTTTTATACAGTTTCCAGAGAGGCAAAGGTGTATCATTGCACTATAAATCTGAAGATAAGTGATGAAATGCTCTTTTCGTTCGATTACTCATTGACGAGTATCGTTTAAATTGATTGTTTGAATTGATTTTCAAAGTCAAAAGTCAAAGTCAAAGTCAACTTTATTGTCAGAACTGCAATATGTACAGGACATACACAGGACCGAAATTGCGTTTCTCTCAGTCCCTCGGTGCAACAGTAACCATCTAAACACTAAACACTAAAACATTTAATAAACATAAGCATAAAATAGTAAAAGTGTAACACTGTCCTGAGTTTTTTCATAATAGTATAAAAGTATGAAAATTTACACCAACACTGAAACACCAAACACCCAATGAACATAAGCATAAAATGAAATAATAAAAGTGTAATACTGTCCTGAGTTTTTGCATAGTAGTATAAAAAGTATAAAAAGTATATCTATAAAATAAACTGAAGGTTCTAGCATTGACATTTGCAAAGAGTGGCACAGCAGCATATGAGTTAATGTACACAGTATATGTATGAGGTAGTTGATGTTGGTATAGAGGCAAAGTGGCATATGCAGTGAGGCACATAAGGCACATTTGGCATCCTTAGATAAGGCTAGTCAGAGAATACTGTATATGTATCAGCAGTAGTGTAGATAAAAGTAGTGTAAATGTAAACAGTAGTAATAAATGTAAAGCAGTAGTAATAAATGTAAACAGTATTAATAAATGTAAACAGTGAATGTAAACAGTAGTATGACTATAGGCAGTAATGTAATACAAACATTAGTGCAAATATGAGAAGTAGTGCAAACTGAATGAGCACATGACCGAGAGTTTAGTGAATACAGGGAACCCCCGACCTACAAACGAGTTCGGGACCTAAGAACCGTTCGCAGCTCGATCCGGTCGTAGGTAGGGGGTGAAAATTGCGTCCCGTTCGTAGGTCATTATTCTGTTCGTAGGTCGCGGAAATACCGCTAACGGTGCGCCGCGCACACATTTAACAGCATGAGACTGACATACTGGCCCATAAACATGCACAGAACTTTATTTACAAACACTTATCTAAACCATTACACCACACATGCATCCATAAACACACACAGTAACTGTACATCAGTAACTTCACATCAGAACTGCAGGAAATCACATCAGCAAAATGATGTCAACAATCACACATGAACACTTCTCAAAGTGCAGCTTTTAGCATCACAACTAGGGATGTCCCGATCAGGTTTTTCTGGCCCCGAGTCCGAGTCCTTTAATTTTAGGAATTGGCCGATACCGAGTCCCGATCCGATACTTCTAAAATACATTTTTAAAATGAAGGGAAAAAAAAGAAACAGATCCAGATGTCCCTTCATTTTTATTTTATTTACCTTAACATTTAACAGAGTACTTCTGTGAGGTAGATTGAACAATCAAGTAATAAGATTTAAAATAAAATTCTTCACATTGAAGTTTAGTGCAACAGTATAAATGTCTAATTTAAAATAAGCAGCTCAACTTAAAATACCATAACATGACCTCAACCTGACCAGAACCTGGCCAGAACCTGAGCAGAACCAGAACCTGAGCAGAACCAGAACCTGAGCAGAACCAGAACCTGTGCAGAACCAGAACCTGAGCAGAACCAGAACCTGAGCAGAACCAGAACCTGTGCAGAACCAGAACCTGAGCAGAACCAGAACCTGTGCAGAACCAGAACCTGAGCAGAACCAGAACCTGAGCAGAACCAGAACCTGTGCAGAACCAGAACCTGAGCAGAACCAGAACCTGAGCAGAACCAGAACCTGAGCAGAACCAGAACCTGAGCAGAACCAGAACCTGAGCAGAACCAGAACCTGAGCAGAACCAGAACCTGTGCAGAACCAGAACCTGTGCAGAACCAGAACCTGAGCAGAACCAGAACCTGAGCAGAACCAGAACCTGAGCAGAACCAGAACCTGAGCAGAACCAGAACCTGAGCAGAACCAGAACCTGAGCAGGCATGTAAACAAATAAGAAACTTAAAGTGTCCGTTTTATAAAATAAGGCTAGTAACATGCTTTTCTGAACAGCACTCCTTAACTCTCCTCCTGTGGCTTCACAGAAGGAAGTGTATGTTTTTAAATATAAATATAAAGTCTCTTGCAGCGTGAGCTGGCTCGTCTTCGGCTGCGTCGTCTGGTTAAACTCTGTGTATTGTGTCGGGTGTTTGTTTCTGATGTGCCTAATCAGGTTTAAATGCAGCCTTTTCCTTACCTTCTCTTGAAATACGAACTTTCCATTTGTCATCCACTTTAAAATATCTCCACACAACAGACATCGCTGCCTCCACTTCAAGTTAATGCCGCGTTCCGCTTCTTTTTTACGACAGTCACCGCTTTACAGCGGGCACTGCTTTACGGTAGGCACTGCTGCAAAACTATTGTGCATGTTTTGTTCCGAGACAATTTGACTCTGTAACTCAACATACAGTTAATATAATATTCCCGTTTGTGTTTAGAATAAATATACACATATATATCCGATCCCTGATCGGTGTGTAACGCCCGAGTCGAGTCGAGTCTGAAGTCACGTGATCGGGACCCGGTTTTCGATCACGTGATCGGATCGGGACATCCCTAATCACAACAGCAGCAAATCAGGGACTCCCATCAGCAAAATGATGTCAACAATCACACAAAAACACTTCTCAAAGTGCAGCTTTTAACATCAGAGCAAGCAAATCAGGGACTCCCATCAGCAAAATGATGTCAACAATCACACATGAACACTTCTCAAAGTGCAGCTTTTAACATCAGAGCAGCAAATCAGCAGGAACTGACATCAGCAAAATGATGTCAACAATCACACATGAATCCATAAATCCATCAGCAGCATCACATCTATCAGAAGCATGTTGCAACCATCATGTTTTTGAAACCAGTGCGTTGATGAGTGTCCATGTGCATGAGAAAGAAGTCCATGAACTCAGAAAAAGCTAGAAGCAGCAGAAAAATGAAACAAAATTGCCTTACTTTGACTGAAGTGTAGGTAGACAGATGTTTTTCTCTCGTTCGTATGTCTCTTCTCATCAATCACCGTAACTAACCCACGAGGGACAAAATGGCCGCTGCCCTTTAAATAGTTACCGCTTTACCTGTACGGATCCCTCCGCCGCCAGGTGCACTGCGGCTGTGTGTACATCCGCCAGAAGCCCAGCCCCCCCCTCTCGCTGGCGGTACTTTTCCACTGTCATGCGCAGTGTCACGCCCATGCTCAACAAGCAACAGCCAAAGGCAATCCCCTCCCCCACCTCGCCGATTGCCATATGTGACGCAGTTACGCCGTAGCTCGATTATATACTTGTAATAGGGCTCGTTCGTAGGTCATGCATCCAGTCTGCCGTAGCTCGATTATATATTTTAGCTTGGTTCGTTCGTAGGTCACGAACTTTTTGCCGTACGTCGATGGCATTCTTCAACTTTGGTTCGTTCGTAGGTCCCGTGGTTCGCAGGTCGATGGAGTCGTAGGTCGGGGGTTCCCTGTAACCCGTTTGATGACACAGAGTCCAGTGTTAAAATCTTTGTGTTGAGTGATAATGTGTGAGAAAGTTTTTTTGTGTTAAGGCAGTTCAAATGGGAGGGGAGGCAGAGCAGGCAGAGTGTTTAGCATTCTGACTGCCTTTTTGTTTTGTTTTTGTTTTGATTTTGTTTTTGTTTTGGAAAAAAGGGGCAGATAAAATAAGATTTCTTCTTCTTTTTGCCACCTTACATTTTATGTTTTTTTTTCATATTACATGTAAAATTGTGTTTTTATACAAATGTAAAATGAATAAAATAAAATAAATTAAAATAATAATAATAAAACTCCCTGTACTGACAACATCAAAATGTGGGTGGGATAGGTGAAGCACCCACACTTGCCTCCACCCTCATTCTCTCCACTCTGGATCCTTGTGCAAGGCCCTTAACCCCCATCATATGCTCCCCCAGGTGTCCTAGATGGCAGCTCTCTGCTCCACTGTGGTGGCTCGGTGGTCTGTGGTTGTGTCAGGAAGGACATCCGGCGTAATATCAATTGCCAAGTCTTTGTGCGACTTTGTTCGCTGTGGCGACCCCTGACAAAGGGAGTAGCTGAAAGAATAAGAAATAAATAAATAAAAATAAAGGCATCAAATTTTCAAGCACTACTCTGTCCTGAGATGACTTCTGTTGTGACTTGGAACTAGCTAATGAAGTGAACTAAATTGAATTTGTGGTTTTCTTTGTTGGCATGAAACCATGCTCGCAGCCATCTCTAGACTAAAGCCCTATTCGCACGGTATTAGTTTTACCTAGGGACTACATGCTATTTGTAATAATTACAGAGCTTGTCTGTGTTGTTAATCATCTGTGAATCGGCCATCTCAGTAATGTGTAAAGTGAAAATTCCCCTATAAATGACCTACTATATTTTGCTTTACATATGATGTTTTTCCACTACATTAGGGCTTAGTGTATTACTAGTTGATGTTTTTCTAGTTAATCCTAGATGTTATTACTGTTTTTCTCTTGCATTTGTTGTTGGATGTAACTGGGACCCCGTGTACATAATCTCGTTTTCATCACATGTACCACATGCGGTGCAAATGACAATAAAGACTCTCTGACTCTCACTCTGACTTTACTCCAAGGTCCTGTGATAATACTAATCAACTGCGAATAGGTATCTCTGTGATTTGGACAGTTGTAATAATATAGGGGTGATCACTACACAGTAATGCACAGGATCTGATACGTAATGAGTAGGGGTGTAACGGTGCGCTAAAATCACATTTTGGTTTGGTTCAGTTTCAGCGAGGGCTCGGTTTTGGTTAATTTTTGGTACAAAAAAGACAAAATGAAGACTTACAAAACTTTTATTTTGAAAATATGCCGGGTAAACAATACGTTTGTATAAAAATAAATAAAAGCAACCCATTTGGATGATATTTTAAATAAACAGCACTTTTTACAATAAATAAACTATACTAACAATAATAAAAATCTTAATAAATATAACAATCAGAATCATAACAATAAGTAGCACCAGACCGTTTACAATCTAACTCTTTTTTTTCTTTCGGCTTCTCCCTTCGTCAGGGGTCGCCACAGCAAACTAAGTCGCACGAAGACTTGGCAATTGTTTTTACGCCGGATGCCCTTCCTGACACAACCACAGACCATCAAGCTAACACAGCCCTCTGTGTGGAGCAGAGAGCTGCTATCTAGGGTGCCCGGGGAAGCAGATGGTGTGGGTTAAAGGCCTTGCTCAAGGGCCCTGAGTAGGCAGATGAGGGTGGAGACAGGTATGACTGCTTCACTTATCCCACCCACATTTTTTTATGTTGTCGGTACCGGGGCTTGAACCGACGATCTTCTGATCACAAGCTCACCTTCTTAACCTTTGCGCCACCACTCCCTGTTTACAATCTAACTACATAATGTCACATTTTTGTCATCTGTGTATGTTTCCATACAAGACGAAATTTGACTCTGCATTTAACCCAATCACCACCAGGTGGGGCAGTGGGCAGCTATAGAAAGCGCGCCGGGGAGCAATTGGGATGAGGTGTGCTGCTCAAACACACCACAAGTTATGCCGTGTAATCAAGTTTAAAGTTTTTGGCCAAAAAGACCAACTTGTTCACATTTTCTGCCAAAAGCACAGATCTAGGTGCAGTGACAATATCTCCAGTGGTGGAGAAAACTTCTCACTAACAACAGGTGGCAGTAATTGAGGTAGAGCTTACCGGTAGTTAATTTTGCAGTGGGGTTGTATTTGGCCTCATTACTCACAACCTCTTCTTGGACCTGCTCCCACCTGCCCCTGGAAGAGTTCAGTCATCACACACTTCTTAGCTGGAGGTGATTTCTAGTTAATTTCCCTGAACAGGAAGAAGACAGTTGCTATCTATGTCCCAGATTGGAAATAAAGCACAAAGAGGTAACAAAAAAATAATTTGGAAAAATATAGAACAAGGCTATTTTACATGAACGGGTTGCTCGATTCAGATTATTTTTTTTCTTCTTCTTTTTCACTTTGGCTTTTATTTCCTCACCGCAGATGGCAGGAGGTGCGGAGATGAGCGCATGATCAACTGACATATATCCATCCATTTTATTTACCCACTTCTTTCTTTTCGGTTAGCAGGAGTCACTGGTGCCCATGTCCAGCTATCACTGTGCGAGAGACGGGGGACACCCTGGACAGGTCGCAAGTCCATTTCAACTGGCGGGTCAGTGGACATGCAGCCGCACATGCGCACAGCTGGTGACAGTTGTCCATCTAAGCCTAATGTGGCTTTTTTTAACCTCTTAAACCAGCCGGTCATTAAATACTGTACTGTATTTTTCTTTTTCGCTTTGGCTTATATGAGCTGCTGCTTCCTTCATCGCAGATGACAGGAGGTGCAGAGACGTGTGCGTGCAAATGACCCATCCATCCATATATTTACCTGCTTCTTCCTTTTTGGGTAATGGGATCACTGGTGCCCATGTCTAGCCATCACTCTGTAAGAGGCAGGGGGCACGCTGGACAGGCCGCAAGTCCATTTCAACCGGTGAGTCGGCGGTTGGCTCACACATATGGCCAGTGACAGCTGTCCATCTAAATTTAACGTGGCTTTTTTTTACCTCTTAGGCCGGTCAGACCTGCCTCCTCCTCAACAAGTAGGTTAACACAATTTTATATTGTACATTATTTAGTTTTCTTTGTGCTGATTTGTAAAACCACATCAAAGCCTGAGACCATCCGGACCGTACATTAAACACATTATATGGACTGGCCCGGTCGTGACAACGCAGTGCGTTAACATCATATCTGGAAGGTGTCTGTAAATTTCAGCTAAATCTCAGGCTTTGGCTATCTTGTGCAAATGTGCCCCATAAAAAGCAGACGTTGGGGAGTAATTTACTTATTACATTTGGTCCCTAGGTAAAACTAAACCCGTGCGAATAGGATTTAAGTCCTGCTTCCACAACTCTCTCCAGATCTTCATTGTGTGGCTCATCAACTTAATTCCCCTGTAGTTGCTACAACTCTGTGTATCAGTGTTTACCTTGTGTTGGGCGGCCGTGGTGTAGTGGTAATGGCAGTCGTCTCCCGATCGGAAAGTTGGCGGTTCGACTCCCAGGACCTGCACCATGTGTCGTTGTGTCCTTGGGCAAGACACTTAACCCCGAGTTGCTCCCGGTAGGACTGGAAAGCACCTTGCATGGTAGTCTGCCACCACTGGTTTATGAATGTGTGCAGCATTCAATATATTTATCCAGGCTAGCCTCGTTGAGTCACGGGGACTCATTTACAAGAGGGACCTGTCTCACTCACACCAAACAACCATCCACTCTCACACTCACACCTAGGGTCAATTTAGAGTCACCAATCAGCCTAACAAGCATGTTTTTTGGTCTGTGGGAGGAAACCGGAGTACCCGGAGGAAACCCACGCATGCACGGGGAGAACATGCAAACTCCACCCAGAAAGGCCCCGGACCGGGATTTGAACCGGCAACCTTCTCGCTGAGAGGCAGCAGCTCTACCAGTTGTGCCACCGTGCTGCCCATATGTGTAGCACTTTGAGATTTTCAGTAATGAAAAGTGCGTTATAAATTGAATTAATTATTATTATTATTATTACCTAAAAATGGACACCAAAACACTTCTCCTCCATTCCTCAGGCATTTTCTCACTCTCAAAAATGCCATTGAGTAATTGATATCCATACTCAATTACAGCAACAAGGATAAACGGTTAGCTATTTTCCACCTTTGTTAAATCTTTGGCAACCCACTGCATATGTGATCTAAAGGAACCATCAAGTCAGGTTCCAGAAGTTGTGGCCTAAACGATGTGACCTTAGAATACAAAATAGAAGAAACACTGAGCCTATTTGTTGCCATGTAGTCATTAGTGCCACAATGTAAAAATAGACTAAGAGGTGACACATCATCACCACAGTAGTTATAGTAAATGCCTGAAGTTATTCTGTGGCTGTCACTGTGACATTGTTAAATGGGTTGTGTGTTGGTGATTGATATCACTTAGTGTCACGCTGTGAAGTCGATGAAAAAGGACAGGCTTTAATCTGCAACAAAGTGGGCCTGCTAGCTTGTTGGTGATATGTGAGACTTACATACTGTGATATAAATGCCCCTGAATAATAGATTCACAGCTCAACAGGCAGCAGTCAGAGATCAGAGGAAATATGAAGTTGAAGCTGAGCAGGACAGGAACAGTGATCCATTAAAAAACAACTTTCTGGGAAGAAAGATTATTTCAGCTACATTTCTTTGTTATGGCAAAAATTGAACTCATAAGTCATTAAATCAGATTTCAGATAATCAAATCAGATGTTTGGACCAAAGCAGAGAAACAGAATGTCTGCCTTTGACATTGTAGTCTCACCCTGTTTTGCATTCTACAATACATATTTCAGAAATCCTGCTGTCCAAGCCAAGGCTGTAAAACAGAGCTGGGGTTTCAATGTTAAAGCCATCAGCTGCATTTGTGTGTGTGTGTGTGTGTGTGTGTGTGTGTGTGTGTGTGTGTGTGTGTGTGTGTGTGGGGGTGTGTGTGTGTGTGTGTGTGTGTGTGTGTGCATTCGCTGAATGAGCGTACAAGTCTGTATCACATGGAGCTCACAGTGCATCGCTAAACCATGGAGCTTCATTATTCCTTTTTTTATTCTTCTGTGGGATAAAATCCCTGGACTCAGTGTGGGAGGTGGAAAAAGATATGACAAATGTATCTACTTATTGTGGCCCAACAGTCACAATGATTCAATCCCCACATAAAACACATGAGCATCTATTCTACACATACTGTATATACAGTAAGTACGGGGGAACCTAAGAGGAGCTACAGAGTTTCCTTGTATCTGACAAGCTCACATTTTAGGCACGTGTTTCTATACTCTTTTACAAAATATATCAGTATGTACCCTGATGCATGCTCAGTATGTAGTAAACACCACTGTACAGTTCAGGTGATGGTGATCTATAATGCTCATAACTTTTCTCATAACGTTTCTTCCTAAACGTCATGTTCCTGTTTTTCATAAGGAAGGACATTTTGAAAAGAGTTTGAAAAGCTGAGAATGATTTCACATATTTTATGCTTGCAAATAACTAATAAATAATTAATTAATTTTATTTGGAGCTTCTCACTCCTGTATCCACCAACACCTCTAACAAAGAATGTGTTTGTTTAGGTTGAAGGAAGACCTTCATTATTGGGATGTTTGTTTGATTGTTTGTTTGTTTGTTCTCTCAAAAGTCTGAAAATACTGTTAATAAGCCACTGGAAATATTTGAAATATTATTTGCTCATGTATTAATTTATGTAGGGTTTCAGAGAATAAATTAATAAAGCTGAAACAAACTTACTTTCCTTTAAATGTCTCTAAATATGCCTTTTTTAAGGTTTGAAATTTGTTTTGAAGTGTAAAAAACCAAACTGTATGTGTGCCGAGCCAGTTGGTCCTTCAGAGTTATTAGAACACAAAAACTCATGTAAAACCATATCACGTCATAAAAATAGCATTGCTCAAACAATTTCTTTTTCCACATGGCAATTATACATGTCAGGAGATGTAAGCTTGATGCTATCCATGATTTACATCACTGACCTTTAACCTTGTGGTATTTGAGGTCAGACAGACCACACACCTCCTGCAGCAGGTCACTCTGGCTTCTCTTAATGTTTACAGGTCAGGAAGCAGATGAAGCTAAAAACAACATCCTTCTGCTGTCACAGACACAATTTTCTGCACCTGTTCATCTTGGCCAGTAGCTCTCACACTGATAGTCACTAAATGCTTTGAAAAATTGGTCATGACCCACATCAAAACAACCATCAACATCAACGAGGACCCTCATCAGTATGCATACAGAGAGAACCGATCAACAGAGGATGCCATCTCCTCTGTGGTCCATACTACTCTCACCCACCTGGAGCAAAAATACTCCAACGTCCGTCTGCTCTTTGTGGACTTCACATCTGCCTTCAACACCATAATCCCTCAAACCCTGGCGGAAAAACTACTCACACTAGGGGCCTGTTTACACGGCGCGTATTTTGAGTGTAACCGCTACTTTCTCTTTGCGACTTTGCTTATCGCCTACACGACGCTGCTGGCCCCCCTCGATGACACCGATACTTTTCTGACCCTGCTCTCAAGGTGGAAGTTTTTCGCTGACCCCCCGTTGATAATGTAAACATCTCCCGTGGAGCTTTTGTTTGAACACATGCACGCAGCACGCACGCGCAGACAGCCGGCATTTTAACAATGGCGGTGGACTGGACAGTGGACACACGCACCACTTTCTGAACTATAGCTGATGGAATATATTTTGATTCTCATATTTAATTATTCTACACCTTACCTGCATCTGTGTTGGAAGAGAGCCAGCTGCCTGGATCCAGTTGTCTGTTAACGAGGCAGTCGGACATTTCACGTGTCACGCTGCACTATAACATACTAAATGTGCTATATATTAACAGTTTAACAATAATAAACAGTATTTATGTTAGCGTGGGAGATATTTACATTTATCTGAGCTAAATGAAGCTATCTGGACTCGTTACGTCATGCCTAACATGCTGCTGAAAATGAAGACACCAGGTTGATTTTTAATTTATTTATTTATTCAACACCACAAACTCATGTCACAAACACTGAGAATTAAATTGAACACTTTTAAAAACACGTTAACCGAACTTTAATGAACTGGACTCTGTTGTTTTCATCCCACTGGACCCACATCCGAACCGCCGGTCCGCTTCGTGGAACAGCTTCGACCTCGCAGGAAAAAAATAAAAATAAAACCTCAGTTGGTTGTTCTGTGATCGAACTAAACACAAGGAAACATTATTAAGAACATTGTTTACCTTGTAGCGCTGCTGTAAATCAGCTGATTCTCACGGACTAAAGTCAGACATGTTGACTCGGTTCCGGTCCAGTCAGCAACTGGTGTGCAGATGAAGCGGTCCACTTGGTGTCAAATCTGTTGACTCTTATCCAAATTCCAGCTTTAACTTGTTGTTAACTTGTTGACAACAACTTGTAGTAGCTGAACTTTTAGCCAGAGAGGAAAACAGGCTGCCTCGTCTGCTCTGTTTACATCAGGCTGCCAGCAGTGGCACGCATGCGCAGTAGTGGGCTGGTGCCTGTCTCCAGTGGTTATTGGGTTGAACAGGCTGTATGGTGTATTTCGGCTGCAGGTGCGTTAAAGGAGAGGACGCTGGCGTGATGTTCGCCGCTTCTCCACGCTGAAAAGTTGTTTTACTGTTGCTATTTTTAATTTTTGGACGTTTATCTGGACTTATTTTGTTCAGTGGTTTTTTAATTTTTTATCAAGGACTTTACGAACAGCTTGGTTAGTACTTCCTAACCGGAATATTGGGCTGTCTGCCTCCTGTCAAACTCCAGCACAAACCTTGCACAAACTTTGCTTGGAGAACTACGTGGCTGCAGTTTTTTGTTTTGCTTACCTGCTGCTTCTGTCAACCTCCTGTGTCGTCTGGACCGTTCTGGACTTTCTCCTGTGTTCCTCTTCGAGTCATGCTCATTCAAGTTACATCTCACTGCTTCTTGGTTATTTCTCTCGGAGCCGTGGGTCTGCTGTTAGCGGCTAGCTCTGTGCTAGCTTCCCCCGGCTTGGCTGGTGCGATGTTGACCTACTCCGCTTCGCAGCTGCTTGGACTTAACAACTGCTCCATTCCATCTTCTGTTTCCATCATCAAACAACTGGGACTTCTGCGTAGACCTCGTTACATCCATAGAGGCTCTCGAAAGAAATCTGTTTATTCTCGCTCTGAATTGATTCCGTCCGGGAGACGTGTCGCACCTCAACTACGTCATCAGAACGCTGCGTCTGTAGTCCCTTGTAGTCCGCAGCGCACGAGGTGGCAAGGAAAACGTGGAGTGGATTTCAGTCTGCTTAAACCGGTTCAAAAAGCTCCTACACCAACTAGCATTAAAATAGAACTTTTCAATGTACAATCACTATCCAATAAATCATGTCTAATTCATGATCACATTCTGGAGAAAAACTTGGACTTCATGTGCCTCACAGAAACCTGGCATCAACCAGACGTGTTCAGTTCTCTGAATGAAGCTTGTCCATCTGGATACAGTTATCTGCAGAGAGCCCGCAGCACTGGCCGCGGTGGTGGTCTGGCTGTAATTTACCGCAGTAATTTAAAATTGTCACATCTGTCTTCTCATAATTTTTCTTCTTTTGAATGTTTGGCCTTCAACTTCAAAGCCCCACTCCTGATGAACGTTATATTGATTTATAGACCTCCCAAACCACATGTTTCATTTAACTCAGAAATACATGACCTCCTCACTTTTTTCTGCACCTCCCCTGTAAAAACTATTTTTCTTGGCGATCTAAATATCCACATGGACAATTCCTCTTCCCCTCTGGCAACAGATTTTAAGTCTCTTTTGGAATCTCTCAACCTCACCCAACATGTGGACGCCCCTACGCACAACAGGGGGCATACTCTGGATTTGGTGATTACAGACACTGTACTTAATAACTTGTCTGTATATGACCTGGGTGTCTCAGACCACAGGGTCATCTCCCTGGAAGTGCCTTCAACTTCGCCTGCTTCTAACCCAAAACGACCTATCCAGTTCCGTGACTATAAAAACATTTCCCCTGATGTTTTGTCTGCTGATCTTCACACCCTGACTGCTGTCAATCACTCATCTGCAGATGACTCTGTGGATTATTACAACCAATCTCTCCAGGAGCTTCTGGACCTACATGCTCCCCTGAAGTCAAGACTGGTGTCTTTCTCCCGTTCAGCCCCCTGGTACACTGATGAGCTGCGCAGGATGAAGGCAACTGGCCGTGCTATTGAGAGACGTGTAAAATCATCTGGTCTCTCTGTGCACAAGCAAGCGTACAAAGAACATCAGAAAGCGTACGCCTATTCGCTTAAAGAAGCACGCTCCAAATATTATTCCAACATCATCAACACCTGCCCTGGAAACTCTAAACAGCTCTTCTCCACAATAACTCATCTGCTTAATCCCATTAAACAAACTCATGAGGACTCTGTTCAAAAATGCAACCTGTTCCTCTCATCATTTAAAAACAAAGTTGACACTATCAGATCTCAGCTCCACAACCTCCCTGATCTTAGTGTACCATCTACCCGTCTGCTTTCTGGGACCCTGAGCAGCTTTGATGAAGTCGTTCAGAGTGAGGTAGAGACCATCCTCAAGAAAATGAAGCCTTCATCCTGCGCCCTGGATCCCTTCCCCTCGTCTCTCATAAAATCCAATCACTCTGCAATAAGCCCATTAATCACACAAATAATAAACAAGTCTCTACAATCTGGTCATGTTCCATTGCCTCTAAAAACTGCCATCATTAGGCCTCTTCTGAAAAAATCTAATTTGGATCCCGACATTTTTTCTAATTACCGCCCAATTTCCCACCTCCCATTTCTGTCCAAAGTGCTGGAGAAAGCAGTTGCTGCTCAGCTGCAGGACCACCTACAACAACACTCCCTGTATGAGAAATTCCAGTCTGGATTCAGAGCAGCTCACAGTACTGAGACTGCACTGCTGAGAGTAACAAATGATGTCCTCATGGCTGCTGACACTGGTTCTCCCTCCATCCTTGTCCTCCTTGACCTCACTGCAGCCTTCGACACTGTGGACCATAATATCCTCCTCCACCGTCTTCATGTGGAGGTCGGTCTCTGTGACATTGTCCTGGACTGGTTCAGATCTTTCCTCTCCGATAGGCTGGAATGTGTTAGCCTTGGCAATGCCACTTCCCAGACAGTCGGTGTCTCCTGTGGTGTCCCTCAGGGGTCAGTTCTGGGGCCCCTGCTGTTTTCCCTCTACATGCTGCCTTTAGGTCAAATTATCAATCAGTTCAACATTTCTTTTCACTGCTATGCCGACGACACGCAGCTTTACATCAGGACTGGAACATCATCATCATCCCTATCTCCGTCTTCACTCACTGTTCTCTCTGCCTGCCTGGAGGAAATAAAGGCATGGATGAATCAGAATTTTCTTCAATTAAACTGCTCGAAGACTGAGGCCATATTGATTGGCACCCCTCACCAGATACAAACATCAACTTTAACAACAATCTCCTTCTCTGGTCAAGACATCCCCCTCTCCACCTCTGTTACAAATCTTGGAATAAAAATGGACTCTCATCTTACATTTGAAAATCACATTAAGCATCTGTTTAAAACCTGCTTCTTCCATCTTCGAAACATCTCCAGACTTCGCCCTTCTCTGACTTTTCCTGATGCTGAGAAACTCGTCCATGCCTTTGTCTCCTCCAGGCTCGACTACTGCAACTCCCTGTTTATTGGTATCCCTGGCAAAAACCTTCAGAAACTTCAATACATTCAAAACAGTGCAGCAAGGATTCTGTTGAGAGTTCGTAAATTTGAACATATTACACCCATTCTCCATAACCTCCATTGGCTTCCTGTCACCTACAGAATTCAGTACAAAACTGCTCTCATTACCCATCAATGCTTGCACGGCACTTCACCTGACTATCTAAAGGACATTCTTGCACCATATTCATCCACCCGGTCTCTACGATCACAGAACAGTAATTTCCTTCATATTCCTCGGACCAAGTTGAGGACCATGGGAGACCGAGCATTCTGTGTGGCTGCCCCCCGCCTGTGGAACTCCCTCCCTGACGACCTGAGAGCTCCACAGTCACTGGTTGACTTTAAAAGCAGCATAAAGACCTTTCTTTTTAAGCAAGCCTATTCTGCCTCCACATGATTTTATCTTTGATCTTAGCTGATATCATTATTGATTTTACTTGATTTTATCACTTGTTTTATTTTATTTATTTTTTAAGCAAGCCTAATCTGCATCCACATGATTTTATCTTTGATCTTAGTCGATATTATTATTGATTTTATTTGATTTTATCACTTGTTTTATTTTGATCTTTGCTTTATTACACTTTGTAGCACTTTGAGATTTTTATTAATGAAAAGTGCATTATAAATGGAATTCATTATTATTATTATTATTAGTGAAGGTTCCAAAGATCACAGCGCCATCTACAGGCCCAGCATGGTAACTACAGTAAATTCATGAGTACGAGGGTGGGGGGGAGAGAGTCGTATCCACAGAATTTGCCCATGTCAACGCAAAACTTTCAACCTAATTAACATACCCAAAATTTGCGTTTCCCCCACACAGTGTCCGTGTAAACAGGGCCTAGGACTAAGCCCCTCCATTTGTAACTGGGTGCTAGACTTCTTAAAGAAACAGACCACAGTCTGTGAGGATCCACAAATTCTCCTCCTCTACCATAACCCTCAGCACTGGCTCTCCTCAGGAATGTGTGTTGAGCCCTCTCCTCTGCTCTCTGCTCTGCTCACACATGATTGTGCAACTACCCATCCAGGCTGTCATATAAAGTTTGCAGATGATACAGAAATGGCAGGATGCATAACAAACAATGACAAGTCCATCTCCAGGCAGGAGGTGGAACACCTGGAGAGATGGTGCAAAGAAAATAACCTTTACATCAATGTGAAGAAGACAAAGGAGATGATTGTTGACTTCAGAAGGAACAAACACACTTACACCCCACTGAGATAAGCTTGTCTGGGAAGCTCAGTCCTCACCTCCTTCTACAGGTGTGCAATGGAGAGCATCCTGTGCTTCAGCAACAACGTGTGGCATGGAGGC
>JBBPBX010059805.1:0-11389 GCA_038048925.1 Garcialebias charrua
GTGTGTCGTGACTGTGAAATGAAATGTCAGACAAGCAGGGGTGAATGAGAGGATTATGAATAGAAGAGGTTGGAGCGAATTCAGAACAGCGAAGGAAACCGAAAAAGGCTAAGAGGAACATGGATTCTAGAGTTTGATTTATGAATGTTGAAGAATAACCGGAACGCAGAGTGACAATACATCTGCTAAGGAGGTCAGATGTTAGTGGGAGACGCTGAGTAATGCGGTTCGATTCTTGCTTTTTACATCCTTTAATGAGCATGTTAACGTGACAGTGTGATAAGGAGGGGCAGTTGACACCTGTTGTGATTCTGAAGAAGAAGTTTATGCCGGCTAGGTAGGACTGGATAGTGGAAGTACGAATCTTGAGGGCTAAAATAGAGTAGGTGATGAAGAGGCAGATGGAAGTTACGTCGAAAGACGGAAAGGGGAGGCTGTAGGCTGTGTGAAAAGATTTAAATCGATTCCAGCCGGTCAGGTAGACTGAAAGGGTGCGAGGGGCTAGGCTGCTGAGTAGTAAATCTTGAGAAGCAAGGTGAAGGTCTGACAATTGAGGATTTAGTTGAATATGGCCGAGGAAAAGGGAGGAACCGGCGTAGGATGAGTCTCTGAATCTGGAGCCAAGAGTCTGAATTTCTGAAAAGAGAAGCGGGACAGAGAGTCAGCGATGCAGTTTCTAGATCCGGGGATGTGAGCAGCTTGTAATAAGAACTGATGTTGAGCAGAAACTAAAGTGAGTCTACGCATGAATTGCATAATGTCTGCGGAATGAGAGCGGCCTTTATTAATAATTTCTACGACTGGCAAGTTATCTGAATAGATAAGGATTGACTTTTTTGCCCATTCGTGACCCCAAAGGAGCGCCGCAATGACAATGGGATAGAGTTCGAAAAGAGCGGAAGAAGGAGAGGTCGAGGCGTCCAAGAAAGAGCTGAATTCGGGCGGCCACTCGGCGGCGAACCACCTGCCCTTGCAGTAGCCGCCGAAACCTATGGAAGGAGCTGCGTCGGTGTAGAGCTGAATGTCGTCGGGGTAAGTGAGAAAATCGTTATAGAAAAAAGAAATACCATTCCAGGATGAGAGAAAATGATGCCACAGGCGCAGTTCCATCTTGCACGAGTGGTCGATGACAAGAGAACCGTGAAGAGAAGAGACGCTAGCGGCTGTAGAAAGGAGATGGGATACGAAGGACTTCCCCTGCGGAATGATACGCATGGCGTAGTTCAGATGACCAAGAAGAGAAAGCAGCTGCTGCTTGGAACACCTGTCGGCGAGTAAAAAGTTAGACAGAATCAAGGTGATGCGGTTAACCTTCTCAGGTGACAGGGAAGCCTGAAAAGACAAAGTGTCGAGAGTGATGCCCAAAAATTCCAAAGAAGTACAGGGACCAACGGTCTTCTCCACAGAAAGAGGGACGCCCAACAAAGAGAAAGCCTCAGAAAGGGCACCCAAACCGAGACGAGGAGGAGAAGAAGAGGGGGTCACGACCAGGAAGTCGTCCAGGAGGTGAATAACGTAGGGGAGCTTGTAATTATTAATGAGGATCCAGCAAAGGGCCTCCGAAAGAGAATCGAAGATCTTGGGGCTGCTACGGCACCCGAAAGCGAGGCGGACGGCGAAGTAAAAAGCGCCTTTCCAGGCTACACCGAAGAAACGCCAAAAATCGGGGTGAAGGGGCAGAACCTTGAAGGCGCTGGTAATGTCCGCCTTAGAGAGCCAAGCGCCGCGACCAGCCAAGCGAATGAGCTTGATGGCATGGTCGACGGTAGCGTACTGCATGGAGAAGTCAGGAAACGGAATGACGCTATTAATACTGGGAATGTGAGAACCGTGAGGAGCAGACAGATCAATGATAATCCTTTGTTTGCCTGAATATTTACGAGTTGCAATGCCGATAGGACTGATGCGAAAGACGGGAAAGGGTGGCGTAGAAAAAGGACCTATCATGAACCCCTCCTTAACCTCCCTAGCGAGGAGAGAGTCGACAGCGTCAGGATCGGACAGAGCAGAACGAAGATTGCTACACAGATGGGAGGAATCAGGGATGACGTCGATGCCCGGGTGGAAACCGTGAGTGAAACCAGTGAGGAGAAAGTCGACAAAGTCCCTATCAGGGTGAAACTGAAGAGCAGCGGCGAGAGCATTCACCTGGACAGGGGTGGAGAGATGGCGGCCTAGTCAAACCGCAGGAGACGTGGGATTATGAGGGCACGTGTGCCTGGCGTGGGCCCCACCACAGAAGGAGCAGGCGTGGAGCAGCCTGCAGCTGGAACTCGAGCAGCCGAGATCATTAAAATTGTTACAGACCATCCTGCCGCCCTGGTACAGGATGGGGCGGCCCCGTTTGTCGGTCCCCTTGGGAGCAGGGTGAATACCGGTCGGGGAGGAGCCACGGGGCTTCGGGATGAGGGGAGGAGGGGGGGCGGCGGCGGACAGACGATCGTGAACGGAAGAGCGAGACGAGGAGCGAGAGCGAAGAGGGATAACAGACGTACAGGCAGTGGCAGGGTGGGAAGGGGCACCACAGAGGGTACACGACATAGAGGCGCGGGCCGCAAAGACACGGCAGTACAGTTCAGAATCGAGAGAGCCCCAAAAGGTACCCTGATTAAACTGCTGCAAGCGCCCCGCAGCCTGATTGGCGAAAAGGATGTGATACTGATAAAAGCCGGTGCCACCAAAACGGAGAGCCATGTCGAGAACTACGGAGAGATAATCGTCGAGTTCAGCCCTGCGGTCGGGAAAAACTGAACAAACGGTATCCCTATACAAGGAGAAAGCGAGCGCAAATTCGGCGGGCGTGAGATCCCTGGAGCGAGAGGGCAAATTACTGCTCAATTGCATGAGGCCGTGGGTAGTGTTGAGTTCCCTAAACTGACTAAAACAATTCAAAGAAGGCTGGAGAAGAAGGGCCAAATCAACATAATTACCGTGCATTATTTGCTGGCGAAGAAACGGCGAGATGGGGGAGGGGCGAAAGGAGGATGAGGACGGCCGGGAGGGAGGCACGGCGGTAGCGAGGTTAAACTGAGAAGGAGCGGTGGAAAAAACACCAGAAAAGGGAGGAAGAGGATGCAAAGGGTTCACGAGAGAAGCAGAGGAAGGGACGGAGGCAGGAGGAAAAGAGGGAGGAAAGCCGGGGGCAAGATGCCGAAACGGATCCACCGGAGCCTGAGAAGGGCCGGGGGCCTGGAAAGCTTGAGAAGGGAGGGGGGGAGCAGAAGGAGGGATGAGGGGATGCAGGGAGGAAGAGGAAGTGGGGTTAGGAGGAAGAGAAGCAGAGGAAGGGACGGAGGCAGGAGGAAAGGAGGGAGGAAAGCCGGGGGCAAGATGCCGTAACGGATCCACAGGAGCCTGAGAAGGGCCGGGGGCCTGGAAAGCTTGAGAAGTGGGGGGGAGAGCAGAAGAAGGGATGAGGGGATGCAGGGAGGAAGATAAAGCAGGGTTTGGAGGATTCAACGAAGACACAGAGGACACAGCAGCAGAAAGAAACTGAGACAAAGCAGCGAGGGAGGGTGCAGGCCGGGGCGGTGATACGACCTGGCTCCCAGCAGGGGGAGCTGCCGCTGCGCGAGGAGGTCCCGCCGGCGTCGGAGGAATGACGTCACCGGAAGTGACGGAAGAGGAAGCGGACACCGGAGGAGAAGCCGGAAGCGCGGGCCGCACGGACGGAGCTGAGACCGAGGGCCGCTGAGAACCTGAGGAAGAGAGCAAGTGAAAAAGACGAGATTTAGTATCGGAGCGACAGAAGGGAATGCCTTTTTCCCTCAGGGAGCGTTGGAGGCGGGCGACGGTCCAGGACTGGAGAAGCAGACGAGACGACCCGGCCGGAGAGGGATGCGGGGATGGAGCGGAAGCAGCGTCCTGAAGCCGAGGAGTCCGGGAACTACGTCGGGGTCCGGGAGAACGGAGACCGCGGCCGGAGCCGCGACGCGAGCCGCGGCCCCGGGAAGGAGGAGGCGTCGAAGGAGCAGCCGTGGACGGACCAGGAACAGACGCAGGCGAGGAAGGACACAGGGTGCGAGGACCAAAGACCACCGAGCGAAGGCGTCCAGAACCGGAGTCCTGACGTGGGACGACGGGAGAATCCGGGGCAGCAGGTAAGCCAACGAAGAGGTCGTCCGAGTCCGAGGGACTGAGCTGAAGGGCGACAGCGTCGTCCATCTTAGGCAGACAAAGAGTAGAGTGAAACGAAGAGCCAGTAACGACGAACTGAATCGACGAAACGTAACACGACAGAGAACGTCTTGCTAGTGGTGCATATATAGGCTGCTTGGATAATTAGAGGTGTGGTTTGAGGCGTGGTCCTGCTCCTGAACCTAAGTTAACACATTAACTCCATGTGAATACTGGGTGCAGTGGTGGGTACGATAATCACAGCCAGTTACGAATCTTAGAGCACCATGGTAGACAACATCCAACATCCGCAGGGTGCTTGTAGGAGCATTCATGTAGAGAATGTCACCGTAATCAATGGAGGGGAGGAAAGTCACAGATACAAGGCGTTTCCTAACATTCAGTGTTAGACATGATCTGTTTCTGAAAAAGAAACCCAGTTTAACTTTCAGTTTCTTTACTAGGTTTTCCACATGGAGTTTAAAAGAGAGCTGTGAATCAACCAGTATACCCAAATATTTATAGGAATCAACAAACTCAATTGGGACACCATTTGAGGATAAAATCAGAGGAAGATCTGCTGGGACCGACTTCCTACTTGAAAAAAACATCCCTTTTGTTTTTTCAGCATTTAGTACAAGTTTGAGATGGAACAAATCTGACTGGATGATGTCAAAAGCGGATTGCAAAAACTGGAAAGCCTTAGCAACTGTTTTAGCTTGACAGTAAACAACTGTGTCATCAGCATAGAAATGTAAGGATGCATCAGGGATGCTCTGACCTACATGAGCTATGTAAATTGTAAAGAGGGTTGGTCCTAAGACTGAGCCTTGTGGTACACCATTTTTAACCGTTAAATAACTGGAAGAAGTACCATTGTGCTGAACACATTGCTTCCGATTGGACAGATAATTAGAAAACCAACCAATGGTGTGATCAGAGAACCCAATTTCTGAGAGCTTATGACACAAGATGTTATGATCCACTGTGTCAAAAGCTTTAGACAGATCTAAGAAAAGTGCAGCACAATAATTCTTAGCATCCAATGCTTCAACAACGTCATTAAGAACCTTCAAAGAAGCAGTCGTTGTGCTGTGTTTTTTCCTGAAACCAGATTGATGGAGAGGTAAGATGTTAAATGAGTCCAAATAATTTTTGATCTGAGAGTTTATCAAATTTTCTAGAACCTTGGCTAAAATGCAGAGTTTAGAGATTGGTCGATAGTTGTTCAGTGCGGTGGGGTCACCTCCCTTCAGCAAAGGAAGAACAAAGGCTGTTTTCCAAGCATCCGGAATGGAATTTTGGCTTATGGACAGATTAAAGATGTGGGTCACAGGGACTGTGATGATATGAGCAGCCAGCCTTAAGAAATAAGGTGGAAGTTCATCTGGACCAGCAGATTTTTTAGGATCAAGATCTTTTAACAGTTTATTTATCTCACTGACTGAGAACGGAGAAAATGAAAAGGTGTGATTAACTGAGGATTGGCATCAGTTCCTGGAAGTCAACACTGCTCTTTCAACCACTGCTTGCTGCAAATGGAGGGACGGTTTTGAAGCAAAGTCAGGTGTTCTGTAAGGATAAACTCACAGAACTGGCAGGAAAGTCACAAATATTCTGAAGCTAAACTCATCCTTCAAGTTGTATCTTCACTGCTGAGTAGCTGGGCTGCAGTTCATCCAGAATCAGTGCGACCCAGATCCTGGGAGCTGCAGACGACAGACGGCTGCAGGGTTCAGTCAGGTTCTGGTTGAGCGGTGCTGGTCCGTACCGAGCCAGAGGTGGTGGATTAAATCCTGGGCAGCAGCACACGCACATCGAGCTGGATGGAGCGGTGGGCTTCAGTCATGCTGTACCGGGGCTTTTTTCATCTACCGGGTCGGACCGGAACCGAGCCGCTCCTATACTGCAGAGCCTGGTAAGTAAAAGTGTGTAGCTCCTGTACATATTAGTACTGCATGTTGTTAAAATTAGTAGGTTTGAGTTTAGAGGACTGATTTGTGGGCTTCATTGCTGCAGGATAGGTCTGCAGAAACAAACCAAGTTGGAGTAAAACAGAGTTGGACGGAACCAGAGTTGTTGATATTCTGCAGAGCTAGTAAGTACAATTTAGTAACATAAGTTGTTAAAATGACATAGATTTAAGAGTTTAGACCATTCCAGTGTGGGAAGGATTTCTAAAGCCTAAATATAAAGTTTACTGTACGTGAACTTGAACTTGGACTACTGTATCCCTACTTCGCAGTTTTCACTTATCGCGGGGCTTCAGGGTACGAATCCCCTGTGATAAACGAAGGACATCTTTCATATTAGACAGGCTTTAACTTATGTTGTTTTTAAGTCACGCCTTAAAACATATTTGTATTCTGGCTGTTAATACAGCACAAGAGTTGATATCTTGTAAAATTTTATTGCTCCTCTGTGTCTCGTCTGAAATATGGGGTGCCCCAGGGGTTGGTATTAGTACCTGTTCTTTTTGCCTTTTACTTGCTACCTCTGGATTTTATCTTTTAAAAAGCACAAAGTCTCTTTTCATTGCTTTGCAGACGATATTAAAATATATCTACCTGTAACTACAAATGACAGCCAGTCTGCTGTACATATGCCACAGGATTGTGTTAGGGACGTACAGGCAAGGTTAAGAACAAATTTTCTGAACCTGAATAAAGAAAAAACAGATTCTAGTGTTCGGTTAAGGCAATCCCCTGCTTGGGCATGACAGTGTGGTTTGTCCTTTGTCCTCCTTCTGTCGTCCGTTTGTAAAAAAAACTGGGTGTTATCATTGATCCTCTTTTTAAATTTGATAAGCATATTAGTGCTGCTATCAAAGCCAGTTTCTTCCAGCTGAGGACCCTTGCAAAGATAAAACCTTATATGCCTCTGCCTGATCTAGAGAGGGATATCCATGCATTTATTACATCGCGTTTGGATTATTGTAATTTTTTGTATTTAGGGTTGGAGAAGAGCTCCCTGCAGCGATTGCAGAGCATCCAAAATTCTGCAACCCGTCTGTTGACAAACACAAGGAGGCGTGAATCTATTACCCCCGTTTTATACTCTCTTCACTAGCTCCCTGTTGCTTTGGTCCATGGGCCACTCCATGGGCCCATCTTACCTAAGTGAGATGCTGCAGCCCTAGACTCGATCCAGAGCCCTCAGGTCAGCCGACCAGCTCTTGTTGACTCTCCCTACAGCTAGGGTGAAGACTAGAGGTGACAGAGCCTTCTCTGTGGAAGCACCCAGACTGTGGAACAGCCTGCCTCTGTCTGTGAAGATCTCTCAGTCAGTAGATCAGTTTAAGTCCAGACTGAAAACTCATCTGTTCTCCCTGGCCTTCAATGTGCTATATAAATAAACTTTGAATTGAATTGAACTGGCATTTTATAAGACTATTTTAATGGTTGTGCTTTATGTATTGGGGTATTTTTAACTGCATTTGCATCAGGAAATCTGGAATGGTGGAAAAGTATGTTAGACTGGTACAGGACATGTATGAGGACAGCAGGACAGTGGTGAGATGTGCTGTAGGAGTGACAGATAGCTTCAAGGTGGAGGTGGGATTGCATCAAGGATCGGCTCTGAGCCCCTTCTTGTTTGCTCTGGTGATGGACCGACTAACAGATGAGGTCAGGCAGGAATCCCCATGGACTATGATGTTTGCAGATGACATTGTGATATGTGGTGAGAACAGGGAACAGGTGGAAGAGAACTTGGAGAGGTGGAGGTATGCACTTGAAAGAAGAGGAATGAAAGTCAGCCGTAGTAAGACAGAGTACATGTGTGTGAATGAGAGGGAGGCCAGTGGAACAGTGAGGCTACAAGGAGCAGAGGTCACAAAGGTGCAGGACTTCAAGTACTTGGGGTCCACTGTCCAGGAAAATGGGGAATGTGGTAAAGAGGTGAAGAAGAGAGTCCAGGCAGGATGGAGTGGATGGAGAAAAGTTTCAGGAGTGATTTGTGACAAAAAGGTGTCAGCAAAGGTCAAAGGAAAAGTTTACAAGACAGTTACATGTATATTGTATGGTCTGGAGACGGAGACATGGACAAAAAGACAGGAGAAAG
This sequence comes from Garcialebias charrua, assembly GCA_038048925.1. Classification (NCBI taxonomy): domain Eukaryota; kingdom Metazoa; phylum Chordata; class Actinopteri; order Cyprinodontiformes; family Rivulidae; genus Garcialebias; species Garcialebias charrua. The sequence goes on from JBBPBX010059805.1 coordinate 8,179, forward strand.
AACTGAAGTTACAGAAAGGAATATGCTGAGGTTCTCCTTAGGAGTGACAAGGATGGATAAGATTAGGAATGAGATAATCAGAGGTACAGCACATGTTAAACAACTGGGAGATAAAGTTAGAGAGGCCAGACTGAGATGGTTTGGACATGTCCAGAGGAGGGACAGTGGGTATATTGGTAGAAGGATGTTAGAAATGCAGCTGCCAGGAAAAAGACAAAGAGGAGATATATGGATGCAGTTAGAGAGGACATGGAGGTAGTTGGAGTGAGGACAGAGGATGCAGAGGACAGAGTGAGATGGAGGATGACTCGCTGTGGCGACCCCTGAAGGGAAAAGCCAAAAGAAGAAGAAGAAGAAAGAAGGTATTTTTAACTGCATGTTTTTTTTTTTTGTTTTTTTGTTTTGTTTTTTTTGCACAGTACTTTGGCCAATGACAGCTGTTTTTAAATGTGTCATACAAATAAAATTTAAATCAGATTTGCAAACCTCAATAAAATTAAGAAGTGTGTAGAAAAGTCATCCACAATCATGAGACTGAACAAAACGGCTCTGCATGAATCATGGAGTGTAACTTCGTTTTTCCATACACAGCCCACAATTTTAAAAACGGACCTGAAGGGTGAAAAGATGTCAGATGAACTGGAGCCTCCCACGGGTTTCCCTGCTCCCACAGCCGCGTGTCACCTTTAACCTGATTCCCGGGGAGGACAGGCAGCGCGCGCACAGTCACCGTGGACACTCTGGAGTCCTGCGCGTAAAAAGGCGCGTCAGTGAAATCCGCATCAGTTCCTCTCCATCCCTCCCTCTGCGAGCAGACCTCCTCTGGAGCGCGCACTGGATAGGAGCAGCTCAGTGCTCAGATCGTTGCCCACCTTGAGAATCTCATCCAACCCGATTTAAAACACGATCTGTGGACACCAGTGGACTTTCTGCCTCTTTCTGTCCCTCGGGACATTCAGTGACGCGTTATTTCCGGATGCTTTCTTTGAAATTCTACATCCTCTTGTCCGAGAATAAACTTTTCAAGTTGTTGGCATGGAATAAGACTACAGAGATGAAGTAAGTGGAGCTTTTATGAGAGTGTTCTGGGTGTAAACAGAAGCGCACTTGCTAAAGTCTCTAAAGGTTTTGTTTACTAGTAAATAAGCAAAGTGCTTGCTGTAAAAACAGCTGCAAGTTTAAGAAACACAAGGTCACATTAAATAAGCTTTAGTAATAGTAGTTTGTAGATTGCACTGTACAATACAGTAAACCTAGTGAATATGGTATTGGAACATAATAGAAACTGATTAAATTTTTATTTGTTTATGTTTATGTTTATGTTTATTAAATTTGTTCATTTTTTTACAAAAGAAACAATACAAGGCAATCTCATAATGATAGTGTACAAAATGTAAAAAAATGAAAGGTGGCAGAAAGAAGAATAAATCTTATTATATCTGCCCCTTATCTCCAGCAATCAGATTAAACAACAGTAGTCAAACCATGTAAACAATAATAATCTTCAACCAACTTTTTCCAACAATCAGGTTAAACAATAATATTCTTCAACCAACAGTTCAAAATGACTAATTCTTTTTAGTTTTCTAACTAATACTAATACAGTACAAAATGACTAACACTTTCTAATTTTCTAACTAATACAATACACATTACGTTATTTTTTAATAACGTAAATGGTTAAATATAGCTTACAAAATAAAATCTGTTAAAAATTTCTTTCCTTTTCAGACTGTAATGTTTAGTGCATTAAGAACATCACTGCTCTGACTGTGCAGAAACAGTCCAACCATTTTCAGTTGTGCAACCAAACATAAAATCATCTCCTCCATGCCTTACATAATACCACATTACACACTGAAATCATGTGTCAAAACCTTCCAGAAACAGCACTATGGATTGAAATTGATGGGTTTTTTATTCTTACATAAATGCAAACAGCATGTTTCCATCTTAAATTGGCAAAACTTCTAATAGAAAATTTAGACATTTGAATTTAAAAAATGCATTTGTGGTTTGCAGTGATGTAAACTTCAGTATGCAGGCAAAGAGTTGTCTGTGACTAAATAAATAAATAAATCACATTTAACTCTGCAAGTTTAAAGGATAGATTCACACAGAGCTGTGCAAAAGTATTCAGCTACCCTTAATTTTGTTATTTTTGCAAGGAGTCAGTCTTTATATTCTTTAATTTGCCCCCAAAACAGCTCTATCTGGTATTTTATTTGAAGAGTTTGGCTGCTTTTCTGGTCAATTTCAGTCCAGTAAACTTAATCATTTTTAGAGGAATGGTATTATTGTTTCTTTGTTAACTCTATTCTCATGGCTCTCAAAATTTACAAATTTTATATTTGAATAAATACAAACAAAACAGCACTGGCAAACATAAAATGCCTTTTCGTGGTAAATCACAAATACAATAGCTAAGAACAAGGCATATCTCAGCATGTTGTGCAGGGTGCACATTGGATGGATGACAGGCGTTAAAACTATAGAGCAAGTGCACAATATCTTTGACAGAAATTCTAAAGAAATATGGAAAAAAAACAGCAAAGACCCGACAGGAGATGAGAGATGCATCATCTCTCAGTTTATGAAGGATGATGAAGAGCAACCCCACCTTTAAAAAACATCCTATTGACACTGAAACATTATTTTATGCCTGTCAAACCTTGTTAGTGGCATAGAAAAATATAAATACAACAGTTTGTGGCCTTGCAACATGCTGCAAACTGATCCTTATGGTTGGAAGACAAAGAAACTCATGGCACTCAAAGAAAAATACTTAGTTGCTTTTCTGCAATTGCTTTAAAATATGGAGTATGAAATGAACACAGCAATACATTAAAGAGAAGGTGGAAAAAGCTTGAAATAATTTGCCTACAACCACTATGTGAACACTTAGTGGTTTGAGAGTTCAGAAAAAAGCTGGAAGCTTCCTCACCGGAGCAATTGCTATTGAACAGAATGGTTAAATTGAGATTAGAATCCAGTGCCTGGTTTATTTTTTTATTTTTATTTTTTACTTTTTAACATAAATCGTACTGTTTTGTTTTTTCTTCATAGCTATTAACCTTGTCTTTTTTACTATTTTACTTTCTTCCCATTAGACTTTAATCTAATGGTCTCTCTTGTAAATGAGCCCTCAAGGCTCAATGGGATTAACCTGCCTAAATAAAGGTTGAATGAATAATCAAACTGCTTATCTTGG
>JBBPBX010059806.1:0-21646 GCA_038048925.1 Garcialebias charrua
CCAAGATGGTTTTAGATTTTTTTTACTCACACTCCTGAAATCTTCTTGTTAAATAAATGGGGGGGGGGAAAACTGCAATTTAAAATGTGGTGGGGAAAAAATGAACGTACCGGTAATGAATATTTCTGTAACGTAACAAGATTGAACAGTTCAAGCAACACGACTGATTAGTGGTGATCTTCAGTTTGTGGTCAAGTTGATTAATCCATGTGATGTTAAGTTGTGGATGTTTGTGAGTAAACAAACTGCTTTGTGCACAGGGCTCCTCTCGGTGCGTTGGCCATCGGCTTACAGAAGCTGGCGGGCGAAACTTTGTGTGAGAAGAGGAGGAGAGAGCGCAGAGAGGTGTACGAGCTCAGACTTCAAGAGTGGTACGTCACGTTGATGCCCAGAGAACACGTCCCCATGCTGAAGCACGAGGGTGGTGGAGCATCATGCTGTGGCTGTGTCTTCCAGTCTTCAACAGAAATAAAATGGGATGCAGAGTAATTGATAATTGAGATCGTTTAGAAAGACATCCCTAAATAAGAGTTCTACTCCAAAAAAATTAGAATATCGTGAAAATGTTCAATTTTTTTTTTTTGTAAATGTAGTTTTTTATTATCCGTAGGCCGTCATCGTTAAAATGACGAGAAACAAAAGCTTTAAATATTTCACTCTGTAATAAGTTTTTGTTATAATGACTAAATAAATTGCTCTTGTTCACGATATTCCAATTTTTTTTAGATGCACCTGTAAATAATATCTCGCCTGTTGGAGATGGCTCTTTAAAGTTTACCGTAATGGCCGGTCTATAAGCCGCTACTTTTTTCACACGCTTTGAACCCCGTGGCTAATTTATGGATTTTAATTTTTTTTTTTTTGTCAGGCTAACGAGCTTTCTGCCACCAAAAACATTTATAGCTTCGTCACACCCGAGCCCTCACATAGCTGCCCAGTACATGACTTTCTTGGGAGGTGGGTCTACATGACACAGAGTGAACCCCACAGGTCTTCAAGACAACTACCGCCCTTCTTCATGGTTACTCTACTGAGTGAACACATTCGTAAACCGAATTTTGACGTAAGTCGGAACATGCGTACATACTGCACCTTATACGTACAGTACTGTATTTTACCAAACACTTAGCCTATCCTAACACAGTACCCTACATAATTATCAAAACAAAACACATACATTTGGGAGCCATAATGAAGGAAAAAAAGAGTTAAATAACCTACTGGTATGCTGGTGAAGCCGTTCCTCCGTTCCTCTTCCGTATTCTGTATTGCGTTTACGTCGTAAAACCGCCGTCCAGCTCAGTCCATCCTCCGTACGTATTCGTTTACGACGTAAAACCGCATTCACAGTACACACAGTAACATTAAGTTGTACTATGTACAGTTTTGTTTTGTATTTTTGAATGTCCAGAGGACCAGACTTAGCTTTTTTTAGAGAGTACAGGGCAGCTGTAGCCTCGGCAGCTAGGAAAACAAGAAACTGCTTAACTCAGCTTTTCAAAATAAAAATTTCAATATATATATTGTTTTTTTTAATGGGAGGTGCGTCGTAACCGGGAAACGTCGTAACTCGAGGACTACCTGTAATCACTAAAAGAACAATGCTAAACAGCTAACCAAAATGATTAACAATGAACATTAATTTTACCCATAATCCCTCACTGAGGCCATGTGACAGGCAGTTAACCACAATGAATGAGGTAGTCTCAACCATACCATACTTGCTGCCGTATAAGTCGCATCTCTTAGGCAAGCCAAATGTCTTATTGCGCCACTCAAGGTGGCTGCATGTTGGAGTGGCTCTCTTCCATTCATTCTGAGAGTTTGCTTTTGAAAATTTTAATTACCGTTCTTTCTGAATGTAAATCGCTTTTTTTTTTTTTTATACTTCCTCTGGTATCCGATGCTGTGCAGTTGGAAGGTTTTTTACTGAAACCTTTTTACTTTTGGACATTTGTCATAATGCGTAACATGACAACAAGGTGATTTTCTTTAACTGGGAGCTGCTAATTAACATCTACAAAAGCTCAAATAATATCTCAACTACATATGAGTTGAAAATGAGGCTCCGTGGATGCATTACCATCTACCTGGAGGCAGTGCTCGAGTGCCTGACCGCCAGGATCTTGGATCTTGGGATTATGGAAGTATTTTTGAATTTGAATTTTGAATATTAATAGCCACTTTTACTTATTATGGAAACACTTGGCTTGCCATATTAGTTGACCGCCCTCTAGTGGCTGAAAATGGTAGTGTTCAATATTTTCCATGTCAGAATGAATGAAATCGTCAGAGCTCAGCCAAATATTGGTTTATAGATCCATCCATCCATCCATCTTCTTCCGCTTATCCGGGGTCGGGTCGCGGGGGTAGCAGCCTAAGTAGGGAGGCCCAGACTTCCCTCTCCCCAGCCACTTGGAGCAGCTCCTCCGGGGGAATCCCAAGGCGTTCCCAGGCCAGCCGAGAAACATAGTCCCTCCAGCGTGTCCTGGGTCTTCCTCTGGGTCTCCTCCCGGTGGGACATGCCCGGAACACCTCACCAGGGAGGCGTCCAGGAGGCATCCTAACCAGATGCCCGAGCCACCTCAACTGGCTCCTCTCGATGTGGAGAAGCAGCGGCTCTACTCCGAGTCCCTCCCGGATGACTGAGCTTCTCACCCTATCTCTAAGGGAGAGTCCAGCCACCCTGCGGAGAAAACTCATTTCAGCCGCTTGTATCCGAGATCTTGTTCTTTCGGTCATAACCCAAAGCTCATGACCATAGATGAGGGTGGGAACGTAGATCGATCGGTAAATTGAGAGCTTTGCCTTTTGACTCAGCTCTCTCTTCACCACGACAGACCGGTACAGCGCCCGCTTCACTGCGGACGCTGCACCTATCCGCCTATCGATCTCACGCTCCAGTTTTCCCTCATTCGTGAACAAGATCCCGAGATACTTAAACTCCTCCACTTGGGGCAGGACCTCCTCCCCGACCCGGAGAGGGCATGCTACCCTTTTCCGGCTCAAGACCATGGCCTCGGATTTGGAGGAACTGATCCTCATCCCGGCCGCATCACACTCGGCTGCAAACCGCTCCAGTGAAAGTTGTAAATCACGAACTGATGAAGCCAGTAGGACCACATCATCTGCAAAAAACAGAGAAGCGATTCTAAGGTCACCAAAACGGATCCTCTCAACACCTTGGCTGCGCCTAGAAATTCTGTCCATAAAAGTTATGAACAGAATCGGTGACAAAGGGCAACCTTGGCGGAGTCCAACTCTCACCGGAAACGAGCCTGACTTACTGCCGGCAATGCGGACCAAGCTCTGACACCGGTCGTACAGGGACCTAACAGCCCTTATCAAAGGGCCTGGTACCCCATACTCCCGGAGTACCCCCCACAGAACCCCCCGAGGGACGCGGTCGAATGCCTTCTCCAAGTCCACAAAGCACATGTAAACTGGTTGGGCAAACTCCCACGCACCCTCCAGGACCCTGTTGAGGGTGTAGAGCTGGTCCAGTGTTCCACGACCAGCACGAAAACCACACTGCTCCTCCTGAATCCGAGGTTCGACTATCCGACGGACCCTCCTCTCCAGAACCCCTGAATAGACCTTACCAGGGAGGCTTAAGAGTGTGATCCCCCTATAGTTGGAACACACCCTACGGTCCCCCTTTTTGAATAGGGGAACCACCACCCCAGTCTGCCAATCCAAGGGAACTGCCCCCGATGTCCACGCGATATTGCAGAGTCGCGTAAGCCAACACAACCCTACAACATCCAGAGCCCTAAGGAACTCCGGGCGAATCTCATCCACCCCCGGAGCCTTGCCACCGCGGAGCTTTTTAACCACCTCGGCGACCTCAGCACCAGAGATCGGAGAACCCGACCCAAAGTCCCCAGGCTCCGCTTCCTCAGTGGAAGACGTGCCAGTAGGATTGAGGAGGTCTTCGAAGTATTCCGCCCACCGACTCACAACATCCCGAGTTGAGGTCAGCAGCACGCCACCCCCACCATAAATGGTGTTGGTCGCGTACCTCTTTCCCCCCCTGAGACGCCGGATGGTGGACCAGAATCGCCTCGAAGCCGTACGGAAGTCATTCTCCATGGCCTCTCCGAACTCCTCCCACGCCCGAGTTTTTGCCTCAGCAACCACCCGAGCCGCATGCCGCTTGGACTGCCGGTACCTATCAGCTGCTTCCGGGGTCCCACAAGCCAAAAAGGCCCAATAGGACTCCTTCTTCAGCCTGACAGCATCCCTCACTGCCGGTGTCCACCACCGGGTTCGAGGGTTGCCACCACGACAGGCACCAACAACCTTGCGGCCACAGCTTCGATAAGCTACCTCGACAATAGAGGCGCGGACGTTCCCAGCAGACCCTCACAATACGTTTGGGTCTGCCAGGTCTGACCGGCATCCTCCCCCACCATCGGAGCCAACTCACCACCAGGTAGTGGTCAGTTGACAGCTCCGCCCCTCTCTTCACCCGAGTGTCCAAGACATGCGGCCGCAGATCAGATGAGACGACAACAAAGTCGATCATCGAACTGCGACCTAGGGTGTCCTGGTGCCAAGAGCACATATGGACACCCTTATGCTTAAACATGGTGTTCGTTATGGACAATCCATGACGAGCACAGAAGTCCAATAACAGAACACCACTCTGGTTCAGATCAGGGGGGCCGTTCCTCCCAACCACACCCCTCCAGGTCTCACTGTCATTGCCCACGTGAGCGTTGAAGTCCCCCAGTAGAACAAGGGAGTCCCCAGGAGGCGCACTCTCCAATACCCCCTCCAAGGACTCCAAAAAGGGTGGGTAGTCTGAGCTGCCGTTTGGTGCATAGGCACAAACAACAGTCAGAGCCCGTCCCCCCACACGTAGGCGAAGGGAGGCTACCCTCTCGTTCACCGGGGTGAACCCCAACGTACAGGCACCAAGATGGGGGGCAACCAGTATGCCCACTCCTGCTCGGCGCCTCTCACCAGGGGCAACTCCAGAGTGGAAGAGTGTCCAACCCCTCTCAAGGAAACTGGTTCCAGAGCCAGAGCCATGCGTTGAGGTGAGTCCGACTATTTCTAGTCGGAACCTCTCAACCTCACACACTAGCTCAGGCTCCTTCCCCACCAGAGAGGTGACATTCCATGTCCCAATGGCCAGCTTCTGTAGCCGAGGATCAGACCGCCAGGGTCCCCGCCCTCGGCCACCACCCATCTCACATTGCACCCGACCCCTTTGGCCCCTCCCACAGGTGGTGAGCCCATGGGAAGGGGGACCCACGTCTCCTCTTCGGGCTGTGCCCGGCCGGGCTCCATGGGTAAAAGCCCGGCCACCAGGCGCTCGCCAGCGTGCCCCACCTCCGGGCCTGGCTCCAGAGTGGGGCCCCGGTGACCCGCGTCCGGGCGAGGGAAAACTTAGTCCATTAATTGTACTCATCATAGGGGTTTTTGGGCTGCACTTTGTCTGGTCCCTCACCTAGGACCTGTCTGCCTTGGGTGACCCTACTAGGGGCATGAAGCCCCTGACAGCATAGCTCCTAGGATCATTGGGACACTCAAATAGGTTTATAGATATGGGAAAAAACATTAATACGTTGCTTAAATTAGGCATGCTAAATTTTAAACACCCCCCCACCCCCACCCCCAAAAAATAAAAAAACAACTTATACAGTGAAAATTACGGTGCCTTTATAAATGTTAGAAAGTAAAAATAAATCTGACCAATGAAATTACGGAACAGGTCACAGCCGAACCAATGAAATGAGGAGGGGAGGAGCAAACAGGAGTCTGCACAAACTTCCAGCAGGAGGAATATAGCAATCAATAACTTCCTGGTAAACTACTGTATTATTATTTTTAATGTAGTGTCCGCGGCTTATACTGTATTCAGGCGCGCTTTATAGACTGGCAATTACGGTAATTTGGACCGGATTGGACTGATGTCGTCTTAAAACGACTCGAGTCTGAAAAATTTAGTGATGAGCTCATTCAGCTCGTCAAACTCAGCACAACAAAACTTACTCCATAATGACGCCGTTCAAAGTGCTATCTACAACAGGTAAGATATTAATTACTCGTAATTTTTAAGGCAAGCTGCTGTAGTTGAGAGAATCTGGTTTAATTCCAGCCTGTAGGGCTGAGAGAAATAAAAAAGGTCAACTAGAGTGAAAGTTTTCTCAAGGCGCCGTTTATTTTATTAAATTATTTTATTTTCTGATGAATTATCTGATCAGGGCGGCCCGGCTGCAGGTGACGGACGAGCTGATCTCCAGTCTGAGCGTCGTCTCCGAGGCAGAGCAAACCAACAAAGACCTGCAGAGGCTCCAGGAGCTGCTCAGTTTACCTCGGAACGCCGGGGCGGACCAGGACTCGAGCAGCTGACGCTCTCGTGAGGCGTCTGCTGGACTTGAACCGTCGGACTTGGATCAGGCGAAGACGTAAAGAAGCCGTATGTTTGTCTGGACTCGAGTTCTTCAACCAGAACGTGAGCAACACGCTGGAGAAAATGACACTTAAATCAACAAAATACAAAGAAACGTTGAAGAACATTCAAATCATTGATGTGTTAATTATACATGTGGAAACTAATAAATATTTAAAAAGGTTTATTATGGTGAATTTATTTTTCTAATGCGTACAGGGAGCCGGTGAAGGGAGGACAAAACTGGTGCTCAAATTAAAACTGGAAATGTTTCAGGAACTTCTCATTGAAGAGTCCCCGTGTGGTCCGGAAGTTGCTCCTCAGGTGTTGAAAGGTTCGTGACTTACCTGGAGCCAGACCATGACGGTCCTCCTCGCAGGTCTTGTCTCTCCCGAGCCCTGGTTTCATGATGAAACACAGATCACGGAGGCGCTCGAACCCCTCCATGACTCGTTCAAAACATGTGAACTGTCCCTTTAAGACCTTCAACCATTAAAGTCTAAACTGAATATTTGAAACTTTTTTTTTTTTTTGGTCTGGACATCAAAAAGTTTTGAGTTGATTCTGGAAAAGTTTGGATTGTTGAAATGAAAAACAAAAAAAATGTACAACTTCCATCTCCTCAACATGTAGCTTTCAGCTCTCGCCTTGGTGTTTGACAACAGCTAAAAATAAATAAATCACAATGGCTGTTGGTTTGATTGACTGTTATCAAATGTTTTTCAGAGCAAAGATGTAAAAATAATTGAAATTACATATTTTTGTAAAAATGCAGAGCGAACGCCGAGAGCTGAATAAAACGACTAAAAGAAGCAAGACACCTAAAAGCTAAAAAAATAACAATAAAGTACTAGCTAGAATCTTAAATCATCAGAAGGCTAGCTAAAATAAAAAATGTAGCAAACGTCTAATTTGAATCTAAAAGATCGCTAAAGGCTGGCTAGAAAATCAAACGGCTAAAGGCTGTCTAGAAGCTAAAAGCAGCTAAAGGCTGGTTCAAAGGTTAATAAAAAGCTAGCTACAATCTAAAATCATCAGGCTAGCTAAAATAAAGTAGCAAATCTAAAAGATAGATAAAGAGGGGCTAGAAGCTAAAGGCACCTAAAGGCTGGTTCAAAGATTTAAAATGTGCTAGGTAGAATCTTAAATCGTCAGAAGACTAGCTAAAATAAAAGTAGCAAAACACTAGTTAGAATCTAAATAGTAGCTAAAGGCTGGCTAGAAGCACAAACAGCTAAAGGTTGGCTAGAAGCTAAAATCAGCCAACGGCTGGTTCAAAGATAAAATATATGCTAATTAGAACCTTAAATCATGGGCACGCTGGCTAAAATCAAAAATGCAGCAAAAGGCTAGTTTGAATCTAAAATATAGCTAAAAGCTACTGAAGGCAGGTTCAACGTTCAAAAAAGTGCTAGCTAGACTCTAAAATCATCAGAAGGCTAGCTAAATTAAAAAGTAGCAAAAGGCTAGTTCTAATCTAGCCTGGCCCTCGCCTTCCTGCACAGCTCCGCTCAATTCTCATTTCCCTTCACTGCACAGTCTGGAACTTCTCCCATAGACAACGATTTCTCCGGCTGATTTTTGACCGGACCAATCAGAGAACAGAAGGGGCGGAGTTTTTGGCCCCTAACCCACGCCCCCACCTGTCCCAGCGCGCAGCCAGCGAGCAGCCGCATGTTCTCATTCAAAGCGATGCAGGACTGTTTTATATGTGACACAAATGTATTAAATTCCCCTTCTTAATCCCTTATCTGGAGTTTTCTTTTGTTTTTTTGGCCAAAAGTCAAGTGATCGCTCCCTCCTCCTCCTCCTCTCTCTCCGCTGAGTGCAAAGAATAAGGAAGTGCCTCAGGTTGTTACGAGAGAATTAAACTCGGGTTTTACGTTGTTGCCCGAGTCCCTGCATATTTTCTGGTCTTCTGGTGTGCTGGACCAGCGCTACATGGTTTTATTTTATTTTTTTAAACGTTTTATTAACATATAAACACATAATATGCAGGCAGCGAGAGAATGCAGCAGGAGGCGGAGCTGATGTCAAGTTCGGCAGAGCACAGAGGGGGAGGGAGCAGAATGCTTTCCCTGTTCTAAATTTTTCTAAGATCCAAAGGTTTTGTTCCTCAGGCAGAGGCCACGCCTCCAACATGAATCGTTTCTCTATGGAGAAAGTCCAGACCCTAGTCCGAAGCGAAGTGAAGGACAAGGGTCTGGTTTTAACCAGGCTAGTTATAATCTAAAAAGTGGCTAAAGACTGGCTGTAAGCTAAAAGCAGCTAAAGTGGTTCAAAGCTAAAAAGGAAATGCTAGGTAGAATCTAAAAATCATTAAAAGTCCGACTAAAGTAAAAAAGTACCAAAAGGCTAATTATAATCTAAAAATAGCTAAAGTCTGGCTAGAAGCTCAAATAGCTTAACGGCTGGCTAGAAGCTAAAATCAGCTAAAGGCTTGTGCAAAGCTAAAAATGTGCTAGCTAGAGTCTAAAATCATCAGAAGGCTAGCTAAAATAAAAGTATCAAAAAACTAATTGGAATCTAAAAAGTAGCTAACGGCTGGCTAGACACGCAAACAGCTAAAGGCTGGCTAGAAGCTAAAATCAGCTAAAAGCTGGTTCAAAGATAAAAAATATGCTAGCTAGAACCTTAAATCATCAGAAGGCTAGCTAACATAAAAAAGTAGCAAAAGGCTAGTAAGAATATGTAGCTAAAGACTGGCTAAAAGCAGCTAAAGGCTAGCTATAGTCTAAAAGGAGCGAAGTAACTATAAACTGCTAGAGACTGAAAATAGCAGAAAGCTAGTTAAAAGCAGCAAAAGAGTTGATAAATGTAATGAAACAAAAACTACAAGCAGTCAAACTAAAAGCTTGAAGTAGCATAAGCTAAAGCAGCTGGATGAGATTTATTTTTGAGGAATAGAAATCATGTATATTTCTAGTAGGGGAAGTATTTGCGATTAAAGTTAAATTTTTGAAACGTATGAAAGTTAAAAAAACAATTTTTTTAATGGGTCTACGGTCCTGTACCTATGGTCTCAAACTCTGGGTCGTGACCAGAGGTGAGAGTAGGGACGTAGACCGTAAGGATGTCCATTGTACGCCTCCTTTGGGAGGTTTTCTTGGCATGTCCAACTGGAAGGAGACCCTGGAGAAGACCCAGGACACGTTGGAGAGACTGTCTCTTTGGAACACCTTAGAGGTCTTGCAGAAGAGGCGATGGTGGAAAGACCTTCCTGCCCAAGCTGCTGCCCTCGAGACCCATCTCTGGAACCAGTCGATGGTTGGACGAACATCGAACAGAACATCATTTATAGGTTTGACCAAGATGGTTGCAACGACGGTCATTTCTCAACATAAGTTCTTAGTGTTCTGGCACGAAGGGTGATGGATATGTAGCATTTCTTCAAGGAGTATTGGTGCTTAATTAAAGTATCCACTTCCAAATTTCTAATAGTGAACATGTCTTAAACTAAAGTATGAACGCGTTTTAAATCAATCATAAACTCGCTGTAGGTTTGTTTTCCCTCTTATAAACCGGCATCTCTGAACTTGTCTGTTTTCTTCAGTTTTCCTTCCATGTTGCCTCTCAGGCTTTTGAGCATCTGGGTCAGAACAGCTTCGGCCCCTGGTGTAAACAAGATGGGACCGGGCAGCAGCTGGGGCCCGCGACGTTGCAGCGACTGCTGATGTGCAGACGGAGAACGCGTCAAGAGTGAAACCCTCCATCTGTTAGGTAAACAACAACAAAGATGTGTTCTCAGGTTGTCCTCAGTGCGTCGTTGGAAGCTAACAGCGATAAAGACCTATGACGAGTATCTCTTTTAATATACGGTAGTTTAACTTATTCATATAGCACCAACTCACAACAAATGTCTCGGCACTGTACAAAAACATTCACGTCTACAGTATTTAGTAAAGTTGTCCAAAGAAGATGGCACATTGCGTCAAACTGCCACTTCTTCACAACCTTCCATTCTAAGCAGCACACTTTAAATGTGAAGAGACCTCCAGCAGAACTGGGCTCAGTACGGGCAGCCGTCTGCCTCGACTGGCTGAGGTTAGAGGACAGGAACAAGATGCAAACAATGCACAGCATTTCTGCTCCAGGTGTAGTTTCTACGGTTCAGGTGTGTGTAGTTTCTATGGTCCTAGTTTCTATGATCCAAGTGTAGTTTCTATGGTCCAAGTGTAGTTTCTATGATCCAAGTGTAGTTTCTATGGTCCAAGTGTAGTTTCTATGATCCAAGTGAAGTTTCTATGATCCAAGTGTAGTTTCTATGGTCCAAGTGTAGTTTCTATGGTCCAAGTGTAGTTTCTATGGTCCAAGTGTAGTTTCTATGGTCCAAGTGTAGTTTCTATGGTCCTAGTGTAGTTTCTATGATCCAAGTGTAGTTTCTATGATCCAAGTGTAGTTTCTATGATCCAAGTGTAGTTTCTATGGTCCAAGTGTAGTTTCTATGATCCAAGTGTAGTTTCTATGATCCAAGTGTAGTTTCTATGGTCCAAGTGTAGTTTCTATGGTCCAAGTGTAGTTTCTATGATCCAAGTGTAGTTTCTATGGTCCAAGTGTAGTTTCTATGGTCCAAGTGTAGTTTCTATGGTCCAAGTGTAGTTTCTATGATCCAAGTGTAGTTTCTATGGTCCAAGTGTAGTTTCTATGATCCAAGTGTAGTTTCTATGGTCCAAGTGTAGTTTCTATGGTCCAAGTGTAGTTTCTATGGTCCAAGTGTAGTTTCTATGATCCAAGTGTAGTTTCTATGGTCCAAGTGTAGTTTCTATGGTCCAAGTGTAGTTTCTATGGTCCAAGTGTAGTTTATATGATCCAAGTGTAGTTTCTATGGTCCAAGTGTAGTTTCTATGGTCCAAGTGTAGTTTCTATGGTCCAAGTGTAGTTTCTATGGTCCAAGTGTAGTTTCTATGGTCCAAGTGTAGTTTCTATGGTCCAAGTGTAGTTTCTATGATCCAAGTGTAGTTTCTATGGTCCAAGTGTAGTTTCTATGGTCCAAGTGTAGTTTCTATGATACAAGTGTAGTTTCTATGGTCCAAGTGTAGTTTCTATGGTCCAAGTGTAGTTTCTATGATCCAAGTGTAGTTTCTATGATCCAAGTGTAGTTTCTATGATCCAAGTGTAGTTTCTATGATCCAAGTGTAGTTTCTATGGTCCAAGTGTAGTTTCTATGGTCCAAGTGTAGTTTCTATGGTCCAAGTGTAGTTTCTATGGTCCAAGTGTAGTTTCTATGATCCAAGTGTAGTTTCTATGGTCCAAGTGTAGTTTCTATGGTCCAAGTGTAGTTTCTATGGTCCAAGTGTAGTTTCTATGATCCAAGTGTAGTTTCTATGGTCCAAGTGTAGTTTCTATGGTCCAAGTGTAGTTTCTATGATCCAAGTGTAGTTTCTATGGTCCAAGTGTAGTTTCTATGGTCCAAGTGTAGTTTCTATGGTCCAAGTGTAGTTTCTATGATCCAAGTGTAGTTTCTATGGTCCAAGTGTAGTTTCTATGGTCCAAGTGTAGTTTCTATGATCCAAGTGTAGTTTCTATGGTCCAAGTGTAGTTTCTATGGTCCAAGTGTAGTTTCTATGGTCCAAGTGTAGTTTCTATGGTCCAAGTGTAGTTTCTATGGTCCAAGTGTAGTTTCTATGGTCCAAGTGTAGTTTCTATGGTCCAAGTGTAGTTTCTATGATCCAAGTGTAGTTTCTATGGTCCAAGTGTAGTTTCTATGGTCCAAGTGTAGTTTCTATGGTCCTAGTGTAGTTTCTATGATCCAAGTGTAGTTTATGGTCCAAGTGTAGTTTCTATGGTCCAAGTGTAGTTATGGTCCAAGTGTAGTTTCTATGGTCCAAGTGTAGTTTCTATGATACAGGTGTAGTTTCTATGGTCCAAGTGTAGTTTCTATGGTCCAAGTGTAGTTTCTATGATCCAAGTGTAGTTTCTATGATCCAAGTGTAGTTTCTATGATACAGGTGTAGTTTCTATGATCCAAGTGTAGTTTCTATGGTCCAAGTGTAGTTTCTATGGTCCAAGTGTAGTTTATATGATCCAAGTGTAGTTTCTATGGTCCAAGTGTAGTTTCTATGGTCCAAGTGTAGTTTCTATGGTCCAAGTGTAGTTTCTATGGTCCAAGTGTAGTTTCTATGGTCCAAGTGTAGTTTCTATGGTCCAAGTGTAGTTTCTATGGTCCAAGTGTAGTTTCTATGGTCCAAGTGTAGTTTCTATGGTCCAAGTGTAGTTTCTATGGTCCAAGTGTAGTTTCTATGGTCCAAGTGTAGTTTCTATGGTCCAAGTGTAGTTTCTATGGTCCAAGTGTAGTTTCTATGATCCAAGTGTAGTTTCTATGGTCCAAGTGTAGTTTCTATGGTCCAAGTGTAGTTTCTATGATCCAAGTGTAGTTTCTATGATCCAAGTGTAGTTTCTATGATCCAAGTGTAGTTTCTATGGTCCAAGTGTAGTTTCTATGATCCAAGTGTAGTTTCTATGGTCCAAGTGTAGTTTCTATGGTCCAAGTGTAGTTTCTATGATCCAAGTGTAGTTTCTATGATCCAAGTGTAGTTTCTATGATCCAAGTGTAGTTTCTATGGTCCAAGTGTAGTTTCTATGATCCAGGTGTAGTTTCTATGATCCAAGTGTAGTTTCTATGGTCCAAGTGTAGTTTCTATGATCCAAGTGTAGTTTCTATGGTCCAAGTGTAGTTTCTATGATCCAAGTGTAGTTTCTATGGTCCAAGTGTAGTTTCTATGATCCAAGTGTAGTTTCTATGATCCAAGTGTAGTTTCTATGGTCCAAGTGTAGTTTCTATGATCCAAGTGTAGTTTCTATGATCCAAGTGTAGTTTCTATGGTCCAAGTGTAGTTTCTATGATCCAGGTGTAGTTTCTATGATCCAAGTGTAGTTTCTATGGTCCTAGTGTAGTTTCTATGATCCAAGTGTAGTTTCTATGATCCAAGTGTAGTTTCTATGATCCAAGTGTAGTTTCTATGGTCCAAGTGTAGTTTCTATGATCCAAGTGTAGTTTCTATGATCCAAGTGTAGTTTCTATGGTCCTAGTGTAGTTTCTATGATCCAAGTGTAGTTTCTATGATCCAAGTGTAGTTTCTATGGTCCTAGTGTAGTTTCTATGATCCAAGTGTAGTTTCTATGGTCCAAGTGTAGTTTCTATGGTCCAAGTGTAGTTTCTATGATCCAAGTGTAGTTTCTATGGTCCAAGTGTAGTTTCTATGGTCCAAGTGTAGTTTCTATGGTCCAAGTGTAGTTTCTATGGTCCTAGTGTAGTTTCTATGGTCCAAGTGTAGTTTCTATGGTCCAAGTGTAGTTTCTATGGTCCAAGTGTAGTTTCTATGGTCCTAGTGTAGTTTCTATGATCCAAGTGTAGTTTCTATGGTCCAAGTGTAGTTTCTATGGTCCAAGTGTAGTTTCTATGGTCCAAGTGTAGTTTCTATGATCCAAGTGTAGTTTCTATGATCCAAGTGTAGTTTCTATGATCCAAGTGTAGTTTCTATGATCCAAGTGTAGTTTCTATGATCCAAGTGTAGTTTCTATGATCCAAGTGTAGTTTCTATGGTCCAAGTGTAGTTTCTATGATCCAGGTGTAGTTTCTATGATCCAAGTGTAGTTTCTATGGTCCTAGTGTAGTTTCTATGATCCAAGTGTAGTTTCTATGGTCCAAGTGTAGTTTCTATGATCCAGGTGTAGTTTCTATGATCCAAGTGTAGTTTCTATGATCCAAGTGTAGTTTCTATGGTCCAAGTGTAGTTTCTATGATCCAAGTGTAGTTTCTATGATCCAAGTGTAGTTTCTATGGTCCAAGTGTAGTTTCTATGATCCAGGTGTAGTTTCTATGATCCAAGTGTAGTTTCTATGATCCAAGTGTAGTTTCTATGATCCAAGTGTAGTTTCTATGATCCAAGTGTAGTTTCTATGATCCAAGTGTAGTTTCTATGATCCAAGTGTAGTTTCTATGATCCAAGTGTAGTTTCTATGGTCCAAGTGTAGTTTCTATGATCCAGGTGTAGTTTCTATGATCCAAGTGTAGTTTCTATGGTCCTAGTGTAGTTTCTATGATCCAAGTGTAGTTTCTATGATCCAAGTGTAGTTTCTATGATCCAAGTGTAGTTTCTATGGTCCTAGTGTAGTTTCTATGATCCAAGTGTAGTTTCTATGGTTCCAAGTGTAGTTTCTATGGTCCAAGTGTAGTTTCTATGATCCAAGTGTAGTTTCTATGGTCCAAGTGTAGTTTCTATGGTCCAAGTGTAGTTTCTATGGTCCAAGTGTAGTTTCTATGGTCCTTGTGTAGTTTCTATGGTCCTAGTGTAGTTTCTATGATCCAAGTGTAGTTATGGTCCAAGTGTAGTTTCTATGGTCCTAGTGTAGTTTCTATGATCCAAGTGTAGTTTCTATGGTCCAAGTGTAGTTTCTATGGTCCAAGTGTAGTTTATATGGTCCAAGTGTAGTTTCTATGGTCCAAGTGTAGTTTCTATGATACAGGTGTAGTTTCTATGGTCCAAGTGTATTTTCTATGGTCCAAGTGTAGTTTCTATGATCCAAGTGTAGTTTCTATGATCCAAGTGTAGTTTCTCTGATACAGGTGTAGTTTCTATGATCCAAGTGTAGTTTCTATGGTCCAAGTGTAGTTTCTATGGTCCAAGTGTAGTTTATATGATCCAAGTGTATCTATGGTCCAAGTGTAGTTTCTATGGTCCAAGTGTAGTTTCTATGGTCCTAGTGTAGTTTATATGATCCCAGTGTAGTTTCTATGGTCCAAGTGTAGTTTCTATGGTCCTAGTGTAGTTTATATGGTCCAAGTGTAGTATCTATGGTCCAAGTGTAGTTTCTATGGTCCAAGTGTAGTTTCTATGGTCCAAGTGTAGTTTCTATGATACAGGTGTAGTTTCTATGGTCCAAGTGTAGTTTCTATGGTCCAAGTGTAGTTTCTATGATCCAAGTGTAGTTTCTATGGTCCAAGTGTAGTTTCTATGGTCCAAGTGTAGTTTCTATGGTCCAAGTGTAGTTTCTATGGTCCAAGTGTAGTTTCTATGGTCCAAGTGTAGTTTCTATGGTCCAAGTGTAGTTTCTATGGTCCAAGTGTAGTTTCTATGGTCCAAGTGTAGTTTCTATGGTCCAAGTGTAGTTTCTATGGTCCTAGTGTAGTTTCTATGATCCAAGTGTAGTTTCTATGGTCCAAGTGTAGTTTCTATGGTCCAAGTGTAGTTTCTATGGTCCAAGTGTAGTTTCTATGATACAGGTGTAGTTTCTATGGTCCAAGTGTAGTTTCTATGGTCCAAGTGTAGTTTCTATGATCCAAGTGTAGTTTCTATGATCCAAGTGTAGTTTCTATGATCCAGTGTAGTTTCTATGATCCAAGTGTAGTTTCTATGGTCCAAGTGTAGTTTCTATGGTCCAAGTGTAGTTTCTATGGTCCAAGTGTAGTTTCTATGATACAAGTGTAGTTTCTATGGTCCAAGTGTAGTTTCTATGGCCCAAGTGTAGTTTCTATGATCCAAGTGTAGTTTCTATGATCCAAGTGTAGTTTCTATGATACAAGTGTAGTTTCTATGATCCAAGTGTAGTTTCTATGGTCCAAGTGTAGTTTCTATGGTCCAAGTGTAGTTTATATGATCCATCTATGGTCAGTGTAGTTTCTATGGTCCAAGTGTAGTTTCTATGGTCCAAGTGTAGTTTCTATGATCCAAGTGTAGTTTCTATGGTCCAAGTGTAGTTTCTATGATCCAAGTGTAGTTTCTATGGTCCAAGTGTAGTTTCTATGGTCCAAGTGTAGTTTCTATGGTCCAAGTGTAGTTTCTATGGTCCAAGTGTAGTTTCTATGGTCCAAGTGTAGTTTCTATGGTCCAAGTGTAGTTTCTATGATACAGGTGTAGTTTCTATGGTCCAAGTGTAGTTTCTATGGTCCAAGTGTAGTTTCTATGATCCAAGTGTAGTTTCTATGATACAGGTGTAGTTTCTATGATCCAAGTGTAGTTTCTATGGTCCAAGTGTAGTTTCTATGGTCCAAGTGTAGTTTCTATGGTCCAAGTGTAGTTTCTATGGTCCAAGTGTAGTTTCTATGGTCCAAGTGTAGTTTCTATGGTCCAAGTGTAGTTTCTATGGTCCAAGTGTAGTTTCTATGATCCAAGTGTAGTTTCTATGATCCAAGTGTAGTTTCTATGATCCAAGTGTAGTTTCTATGGTCCAAGTGTAGTTTCTATGATCCAGAGTGTAGTTTCTATGGTCCAAGTGTAGTTTCTATGGTCCAAGTGTAGTTTCTATGGTCCAAGTGTAGTTTCTATGGTCCAAGTGTAGTTTCTATGATCCAAGTGTAGTTTCTATGGTCCAAGTGTAGTTTCTATGGTCCAAGTGTAGTTTCTATGGTCCAAGTGTAGTTTCTATGGTCCAAGTGTAGTTTCTATGGTCCAAGTGTAGTTTCTATGGTCCAAGTGTAGTTTCTATGATCCAAGTGTAGTTTCTATGGTCCAAGTGTAGTTTCTATGATCCAAGTGTAGTTTCTATGATCCAAGTGTAGTTTCTATGATCCAGGTGTAGTTTCTATGATCCAGGTGTAGTTTCTATGGTCCAGGTGTGGTTTCTACAGTTCAGGTGTATATGTAGTTTCTATGGTTCAGGTGTGTGTAGTTTCTATGGTTCAGTTGTGCTTTCTACAGTTCAGGAGTGTGTAGTTTCTATGGTCCAAGTGTAGTTTCTATGGTCCAAGTGTAGTTTCTATGATCCAGGTGCAGTTTCTATGATCCAGGTGTAGTTTCTACAGTTCAGGTGTAGTTTCTATGGTTCAGGTGTATGTAGTTTTTATGGTTCAGGTGTAGTTTATATGGTTCAAGTGTAGTTTCTATGGTTCAGATGTAGTTTCTATGATCCAGTTGTAGTTTATATGATCCAGGTGTAGTTTCTACAGTTCAGGTGTAGTTTCTACAGTTCAAGTGTATGTAGTTTTTATGGTTCAGGTGTAGTTTCTATGGTTCAAGTGTAGTTCCTATGGTTCAGGTGTAGTTCCTATGGTTCAAGTGTAGTTTCTATTGTCCAGGTGTGTTTTCTACAGTTCAGGTGTAGTTTCTATGGTTCGGGTGTAGTTTCTATGGTTAAAGTGTAGTTTCTATGGTTCAGGTGTGGTTTCTACAGTTCAGGTGTAGTTTCTACAGTTCAGGTGTATGTCGTTTTTATGGTTAAGGCGTAGTTTCTATGGTTCAAGTGTAGTTTCTATGGTCCAGGTGTAGTTTCTACAGTTCAGGTGTATGTCGTTTTTATGGTTAAGGTGTAGTTTCTATGGTTCAAGTGTAGTTTCTATGGTCCAGGTGTGGTTTCTACAGTTCAGGTGTATATGTAGTTTATACGGTTCAGGTGTGGTTTCTACAGTTCAGATGTAGTTTGTTTAGTAAGACAAAAAAATGTGTTGAGGGAAGTAATTACAAATACAAACAGGTAGAGTAGAGCAAGTAAAGACAGCAGAGTCAGAAAATGTGGTCAATTTGTCCTCCAGAAGTCTTATCCTATAGCACCAAATCTGAGGGATTCCTCAGAAAGCCCAAGCCGACCCTAACTATAGGATTTATGAAAAAGAGAAGACTTGAATGTCTTCAAACTGGACAAAGTGTCAGCCTCTTGGACAGAAACAGGAAGTTGGTTCCACAAGAGAGGAGCCTGATACCTGAAAGATTTTCCTCTCATTCCGCTTTTGGCAACTCTAGGAACCACAAGTAAACCTGCAGTCTGAGAGTGAAGTGATCTGTTAGGAAAATATAGAACAATAAGATCTGTAAGATGGAGCTAGGTTGTTGAGAGCTTTGTATGTTAGAAGTATTTTTATTTTTTGTTCTTTGAAAAAGGACGTTTGATTGACGTTTCTGTTTGTTCTGTGTGATTATTAAAAAACAGGACTCCTGTAGTAAACATGGACTCTACATGTGTGTTGGGCTCCAGTTAGTTGTGATTTAGTGGAACTGGTCTTCTTCTGTTATTTTTTTTAAATACTCTATTCTTTAGCTCTATATTTCTCTGTATTTACCCACGATGTAATTAAGTTTTAAAAACATAATTTGCCAATGTACTGTGCACCAACTAAAATAAAGTAAAAAGGAAAAAAAAACTAAATTAAAAACACTTAAACAGTCAAAACAAGAACAAAAATGACAAAATAAATCAAAACAAAAAAAACACATACCTGTACGTAAAAGCCAACATCTCAAACTGAATTCAAAGCCAAAGGGAAAACGTAATAACGCCTTAGATGGAGTCAACGCTGGGATCCAGCTGTTACATGTGTTGCCCACCTTTTACTGAAAGTTTGTTTTTGGATTGCACTGCTAGGTTTTAAAATTTGTGAGACTTACAATAAAAAAAAAGCTTATTAGCTGCCAACTGTTTCTATTCATCTGCATAAAACTGCAAATATATTAAAATACAAACTTGTTTTTCAAATATTTTTTTAAATATTCGTCAAAACAGAGGGTCTGTGAACAGCTTTTAATGTACAAAACAGAGTATTATTAACGTTAATCCTATAAATGATAAGTGTCAATCTTAAGAATTGTACATTTAAACAAAAAAATGACATTTTCTGTAAACGACAATGAACTTCGTGCCGTTATTCAAACTTGTATTTTAGTACACATTTTTTACTCAAAATGCGATGTTTTATTTACACACAGAAGTAAAGTGTGTTGTTTGTTTCATTTCACCAGGTTTTTCAACATGTCCTTCCCAGAAGTCCATCAAAAAAAATAATTTAATACTTAAAAACATCTTTGAACCAAACACAACAAATATAGATGTGGACTGGTTCCATTAAACACATATTTCAAGGTTCTTTGGTGTCATTCGCATCACATGCTGCACCCAAACATAGCAAAATATAAAGTATAAAAAGAAACTGTATACAGTATAAGGATCTAAGATATACGTTAAGATATTTCAGATCTTTCAGGACGATGAAGGACATCCCATAGCAGCAGCAACAACCCTGAAAGCTTTCCACTGGGTTTATTCTCATGTTTGGGACGCTGGGTCATTCTATCAGTGTAAAAAAATATATACAGTAATAATAAATAAAAACATTCATTATTTTTGGGCTTTGAGCTCCCTCTACTGGTAGTTTTGATTAGTTCTTCAAATACCGTAATAATAATAAACTTTATTTCTATAGCACCTTCCAACAACGCCTTGCATTGACCAAAGTGCTTTGCAAATTAAAAACACAGCCAGAATAAAAGAAGGTAAAAGAGATTAAAAGAAAAAAAAAAAAAGCTAAATACAAAAAGTTAACCATTAAAAGCCCTTTGAAATAAATGAGTCTTCAGTTTGGTTTTGAACAGAACCAGATCAGAGATGGCACGCCGCACATGGAGAAGAGTATTCCAGGCTGTATAATATAATACATTACAGTAATCGAGCTTAGAGCTCACAAAGACATGGATGGCCTCAATAACTTTACTTTAGAAAGCAGACGGAGCTGAAAGAAGCTGTTCACAACAGAACTGATCTGTTTATCTAGCTTTAAGTTACAGTCGAGCTCCATTACTTGATTTTTTTTTTTTACCACCTGGTTGGAGTGGAGGGAGCAGAAAACCTAGACTGGGAGAGATGCTGCATGAATTACTGGAAGCACCAACTCAAATCCATTCAGTTTTATCATTGTTTAAGTGGGGAAAATCAGGGTTCTCCAGTCTTCCTCCTCCATCTTACTCTGTCCTTTGTCTTCATCCCAGCTACCTCCATGTCCTCTCTAACTGCATCCATACATCTACCAATATACCCAGTTTCTGGACGTGTCCAAACCACTGTCCCTCCTCTGGACATGTCCAAACCATCTCAGTCTGGCCTCCCTAACTTTATCTCCCAGTTGTTCAACATGTGCTGTACCTCTGATGAACGTACTTGAAAGTCCTGCACCTTTAGGGCAGCTGAGTGGTTAGAGCAGTCGTCCTCCAATGCGAGAGTTGGGGGTTTGATTCCACCAGCAGGCACATGTCGAAGTGTCCCCGGGCAAGACACTGAACCCATTTGCCTCCGATGTGTCCCATCGGTGTATGAATGTGATCTAAAGCTATGGTTCCCAATACTGGTCCTTGAGGAACGCCATATTGCATGTTTTAGTTGTTTCCTTGCTCCAACACACCTGATTTGAATGAATGGATGCTTGACAGTCTTTGGCAGAACTTGAATAAAAATCACTGAATCTGTGTTGGAACAGGTAAACGAACATGCAATATGGCGTTCCTCAAGGATCATGGTTGGGAACCAGATTAGTCTCTAGATTCAGATTAGCTTTGTAGTGATATAGTTAAGTTCAGTATGACTGTGTATGTAAATGAGGGCAGATTGTAGTACAAGGCGCTTAGAGTATCTTGACAAGCTAGAATGGCGCTATACAAGTACAGTCCGTTTACCTCTGCTCCTTGTAGCCTCCCTCTCATTCGCACACCTGCACATCATCAACGCCGGCAACACAGTCCTGGTCAGACCTCTTCTTTTATTATTAAAGTTTTCTTTGTGATTTGTATGCCTTTACATTGCCCTTCTACAGCTGAAGAGTTTGCTTCAGACAGCATCCAGGAACACTATTTTAAGACACTTGTTTTATTTTAGCTGTTTTTATATAAAAGTCCAACCAAGGACTGGGTTTGCAAATTAGCCTGTGGCTAGAAAACCTTTGTACAAGACGACGGTTGCTTCGTTTTTAACATGTAACATTGTTTATTGTGCCGTCCTTGATCAAATGAATTCGACCCTTTACTCCGCTCCAGAACAAGACAGGCAGGCCCAACTGAAGCAACAGCTGTGCTGGAATCAGCCAGACAGGTGAGCTGAAACGTCTCGAGTCTGCGAACGAGGAACAAACGTCTCCTTCTCCACAGGCAGCGCAGGAAACCCAGAGGTCCTGACAGCTGTAGGAACACGTCTGAAACGAGTGTCATCACGGCGGAGTAACAACCGTACGTTTACATCAGTGAATCCAGGTGATGTAGACGTTAAAAAGACAAGACAGAATGGTTTTTATTTTTTTATTTTTTATTAAAAGGACAAACCTGCTGCTACAGAATCTGATGAACTCAAACCAGCAACTCGTAGCAACATCAGTCTTTGGTATCAAACGTAGACGGTGGAAATATTTCAGAACAAAGTTAATGTCGTTGACAGCAGTCGGATCCGAACTCGTCTGGATTCTAAAAGTTGATTCTGCATCACGTGAAACGACCCCCACAGCCTTTTTCCTGACGTCTGACACGTGTTAAAGTAGTGCAGCTGCAGGGTCTACAG
>JBBPBX010059807.1:0-21646 GCA_038048925.1 Garcialebias charrua
GAGCCAGACTCAGCTGAAAACATCATAGCAGCTATAAAGCTGACAATAAATGAGAGAGCAGACGGTCTGCAAGCAAGCATAAATGACCTGAAAGATTCAGTGGAGTTTATCCACGCAGAGATGAAAGAGGTGAAAGACAAGATGGCGGAAACCACTGAAAGAGTTGGGAAAACAGAGGAAAAGGTGGTTCAAATGGAAAACAAGCTACTTGAACTTTCACGCTATAAAAGAAGATGGGACCTGCGTCTTTCGGGAATAAAAGAAGAAGAAGGAGAAGATGTCCGTAACAAAGTTATTTCCATCTGCCAGAAGACAGCGCCGGGATGCAAGGGAAAACTTCCAGATGTTATCGACAGCGTGCACCGGCTGGGTCGTGTCACGAGCACGGGACGTCCTCGAGAAGTGATCATCCAGTTCTCCATGAGACACTACAGGGACACGGTGTGGAAGGCGGCCAAGCAGTCATCCTTTCTGAAAGAAAACAACCTGCGTTTCAAGGAGGACTTCTCCCCTGAGGATCGTCAGAGAAGAAATCTGCTGTGGCCACTGGTGAAGAAAGCACGAGAAGAAGGGAAGACATCTTTCTACATCGGCCCCAGGGCCTTTGTTGTTGACAGAGGAGGAAAGAGAAGCGAACTTGAACCTGCTAATGACTAGAAGATACTGTATCCTGAAAATTACAACTAACAGTTAAGTCATAATGTTCAAATATTGAAGGAAGCTCCGTTTAAACATTTTATTTCTTGGGAGAGTTTGTTAGATGTATTTTTTTTATTTTTTGCTCATTCTCAGGGTTAAAAGGTAAGCTTTTAGTAACATTTCTATTTTTAAGGTTATTTCACTCAATGCTCGAGGGTTAAGGAACAACATCAAAAGAAAGGCAACTTTTTTATATATAAAAAATTTTAAAGCAGATTTTTGTTTTATCCAAGAAACTCACTCAACTTCAGATGATACAAAATTCTGGAAAACTCAATGGGGGGATGATCTATGGCTAGCACACGGTTCTACTCAATCAGCAGGAGTGGCAATATTACGAAACAACTTCAGCGGAGATGTTTTATGCTCACTCCCAGATACATATGGACATTTTGTTTTATTAGTGGTATCAATAAATGAGGAGACACTTTTGTTGGGTTCCATCTATGGGTACAATACTAAAGCTGAAAATATACAACTATATGATCGATTAAGTAATGGGGTGAATTATTTATATAGAAAATATCATAATATGAATATCATAATTGGCGGGGACTTCAATTCCAGTCTTAACGATGCATTAGACAGATTTCCTCCGAGGGCTAATACAAATCTAAACACAGATCTAAAAAACTTTATAACAACTTTTGGTCTGACTGATGTTTGGAGACAAAAAAATAAATCCAAAGTTGAATTTACGTGGCAAAACAAAACGGGCTCGTCTAAATCAAGAATTGATTTCTGGTTGGTGTCTGACTTAATAACTGATGAAATTAGGTCTGATATTCTTCCAGCTCCTCTATCAGACCACAAACTGATCCTAATTGAAAAAACTACTTCAAATCAGAACAGAAAAAATAAAACTACAGCTTACTGGAAACTTAACACTTCTCTTTTAGAAAATAAAGCTGTGGAAGAAAACATTAAACAAACAATTATAAAATACTGGAATAAAGCTTGCAGCCAGAAGGCATTTAGTAGAAACTGGGAACTCTTAAAATATGAACTTAGAAAACTGTTAATGAAAACTGGAGCTGAAATAGCACAAAAGAAACGAAAAATAGAATCAGAGGTAATAAAAGAAATCATCCTATTAAATAGTATTCTACCAGAAAATTTATCTGAAGAACAAAAGATAAAATTAAACCAGTTACAACTGAACCTGGACAATATTTACATTTCCAAAGCTAAAGGAGCTTACATTAGATCGAGACAGAAATGGTTAGAAGAGGGAGAAAAAAACTCTAGTTACTTTTTTAGATTAGAAAAAAGGCATCAAATATCGAACAGCATTATAAAACTTAAAATAAACGACAATATATGTGAAGACCCAGTTCAGATCTCTACCTTCTGTGAAACTTTCTTCCAAGAACTTTATCAATCAAAATGTTCTGATGAAACTATCACACAATTTATTAATTCTTTGAATAAAGTACAACAAATAAGTCAAATGAATAAAGAGCAGTGTGATTCCCAGATTACAATTGAAGATATCCAAAAGTCCATCAACAAACTAAAATTAAATAAGTCACCGGGTACTGACGGTCTCAATGCAGAATTTTATAAGAAGTTTTCAGAACAGCTGTCACCTTTTTTACATCAAGTTTATCTTGAAAGTTTTGATTCTGGATCACTTCCACCAACAATGACCCAAGGTCTCATCACACTGATCCCTAAACCACAAAAAGACAAGCTGCTTCTTGACAACTGGCGACCAATCACATTACTCCAAAATGACTATAAAATTATTGCAGGTTGTATTGCTAAAAAAATTAAAAGTACTCTTGAAGAAGTGGTCGATGAAACTCAGTCTGGATTCATACCAGGTAGACATATAACTAATAACATCAGACTTATATTAGACCTGTTAGATTACTCCGATTTAATAGAGGGGGATGGTTTCATATTATTTCTAGATTTTTTTAAAGCATTTGACACTGTCGAACATACATTCCTGTTTAAAGCACTAGAAGTATTTGGATATGGACAAATCTTTATTAAAAGCTGTCAAATGTTATATAAGAATTGTAACGCATCTATAAAATTATCACATGGCTGCTCCAAAAGATTTGATTTGAAAAGAGGTCTCAGACAGGGGTGTCCAGTCTCCCCATATTTATTCCTTCTGGCCATGCAAATTCTCTCTGTTATAATCAAAGAAAAAATTACAGGAATTAATGTTGCAAACAGAAATATTGTAATTTCCCAGCTTGCTGATGATACAGCTCTTTTTTTAAAGAATAAATGTGAAATAAAAAATTCTATTGAAATCATCAATACCTTTTCCAATGCCTCTGGCTTGACTCTAAATCTAAACAAATGTGAATTACTTTCTATTAAATCTTCTTTAACAGGCACCGTCCTCAACATTCCTATAAAAGACAAAGTGAAATATCTTGGAGTCATGATCATTAAAGATCAAAATGTAAGATCAACAGAAAATTTTAATCCCATAATTAAAATAGTTGAACAAAGATTTAATCTGTGGCTCCAAAGAGATCTCTCTCTTTTAGGTCGATCCTTATTAGTCAAAGCAGAAGGTTTATCTAGACTCGTTTATCCGGCCCTTGCACTTGATGTCCCCAAACAAATTTGTACCAATTTTAATAAAATAAACTTTAACTTTATATGGAGGAATAAATGTCATCTCATTAAGAAAAATGTTCTAATGAACAGGGTTGATAGAGGTGGAATTGAAGCCCTCGACTTTACATCTTTAAATAATTCATTCAAAATTAAACATCTGACAAACCTCCTAAAAAATCCTAACTCTATATGGAATGCTATTCCTATTTATATTTTTGACAAGGTGGGAGGATTACCCTTTCTTCTTAGATGCAACTATAGTATACCCAAAATACCCTTAAAGTTATCTATGTTCCATAAACAGATGTTGTTAAGCTGGTCACTTTTGTACAAACACAATTTCTCTCCTCATAAATATTATATTTGGAATAATAAAGATATTAAATACAAGAATAAGACAATTTTTTATAGAAAATGGTTTGATAAAGGAATATTACTTGTAAGCCAATTGTTAAATCCAAATGGTCACTTGTTATCTTATTCTGAATTTTTGTCACATTTTCAATTTCCTGTTACACCTAAAGAATATGCTGTGGTGTTTGACGCAATCCCCAGTGGGGCTTTACAACTTCTATCATCTACACCTCCAGGTCAAGATGATCCAGTGCCTTGTTTTGATCCAGGTTCCATTTATATTGACTATGATTGTCCTTTGATAAGTAAGAAAACAACAAACAAAACATTAAGAAATATTCTTTTAAGAGACGTTGTCTTTTCACCATCTTGTACATTTTACTGGTCCAACATATTTGAAAATATAAATTGGAAGTGGACTTGGCTACTCTCAAAGAAATACCTAATAAATAATAAAGTAAAAGAAATTTCATACAAAATTATTCACAATTGTTATCCAGTTAAAGCATTTTTGATAAAAAGATATAAATGGGACTTGGATCCTATGTGTACTTTTTGTAAAAATCACGAAGAAGAGCTTGTTCATTTGTTTTGGGATTGTTGTTACACCAAAATATTCTGGAGGGACATGTCCATTTTTTTTAATCGAAAGAATGTGAACATTACTTTAACAGAAAAGCATGTTTTATTTGGGATGGAGAAATGTGACCTTGTTAAAACTGAATCTTTATATGTTGTTAATTTTTTTATTATTTATGGTAAATATCATATACACACCTCCAAATATTTACAACAAAAGCCTAACTTCCAGATTTTATTATCTTCTATAAATATTTATATAGAATCCATAAAAGGAAGCTCAAATGCTAAAGCCATTCAAATGATAACTGCCTTTGAAGAACTACAACCCTCGAGCACCGATTTGATTTTAACTTTGTAAAATACTGTTTTATGTTCTGTAATACCCTTGATTGCTGTATTTGTGTTTATAATTAGTTCTGTGTTGTTCTATTTTGTTCTTGTATGTTCTATTCTTGCAATAAAATAAAATAAAATAAAGTAAACGCAGCCGTTTCCTTCTGTTGCTGATTCAGCATCAACATGCCTAAATTCTGTGCCGTTTACGGTTGTTGCAACCGCTCTAATCGAGAGATAGATAAAAGTTATTTTCGTGTTCCGAAAGTAGTATGCTACAAGGGGATTAATTTAAAAAAACTTACAGAAAAAAGACGACAAACGTGGATTACAACCTACGGCTAAAAACAGGAGGTGCAGAAACTGACGAGAGTCTGCAGCGACCACTTTGTTACAGGTAAGGGTCGTATCGTTTAAATCATATTTTCAGATATTTTATTGGACAGTAACTAGAAAGACAGGTAAGATATGTTATGCCCTAGTGTGGTGTATTTACCCCCATGGTTTTCTGGAGTTGGTACAGTCCAAGTTCAGTGAGATGCGCAAGCACTCACGCTCTTTTTGGCCTCTCTCGGTTTCCTTACTTTAATAAAGAAATACGTAAAAATGGTCCGAGCCTCCTCTGCTCTTTAAGACATAACAACTGGCGACGAGGATATATTTTTCCTTCTTCTTTTTGGGGAGAGACGACGTCAAGTGTCAGTACTAGTGAGTACAATGGCTCAAGTTGGCAAAATAGATGACTTCAGACCAGAGGCTGAGCCGTGGACAGCTTATATCGAGCGGCTAGAGCAGTACCTGGAAGCTAACGACATTGACGAAGAAAAGCACGTGGCGGTGTTGCTAAGTGTAATGGGTGCTCAAGCATACGGACTTTTACGAAACTTGGTACAGCCTGAAAAACCAAAAGACAAGACTTTTGGCGAAATTGTGAACATTTTGAAAGAACACTATGAACCCAAGCCCTTATTAGTTGCTGAACGTTTCCGTTTTAATCGATGCAACCAGAAGGCGAGTCAGACTGTCGCCCAGTATGTCGCAGAGCTCAAACAACAAGCAGCTAACTGTGATTTTGGTGCGTCGCTGGATTCTGCACTGAGGGATCGGTTCGTAAGTGGAATAATAAACGAAGCGTGCCAGAGGAGGTTACTTTCAGAGGACCGGCTGACCTTTGCAAAAGCTGTGGAAATTGCACTCAACATGGAGACTGCAGACAGAGACACTCGAGAGCTGAGAGGCGCTGGAGGTGAATGGGCTAGTGAGGCAAACATTCACAAGGTGAGGCCAATAAAAACAAATATGTGCTACAGATGCAAAGGAAAAAATCACAATGCAAATGAATGTCATTTCAAAGAGACTAAATGCCATAATTGTGGAAAGATTGGACACATAAAGAAAGCATGTCGGGCTAAAGTACAAAAGAGTCATGAAAAAACTGTGCCAAACAGGAGCAGCAGAGAGACAAAGTATGTGACAGCTGAGGCAGACCCCGAAGAGGAGTTAGCCATTTTGACTGTTAATACTGAGGATGAGGAACGATATAAAGCAACATTTGCAATTGACAATGTTGATTTAGAAATGGAAATTGACACAGGAGCGGCAAAGAGTGTCATTTCACATCCTACATACTTAAAGAAGTTCTCTCACCTGCCCTTGCAGCCAGCTAAAGTGAAACTCAAAGCTTACAATGGTGGGTGTATTGGTGTTTTGGGACAGTTTGTAGCAAAAGTGGAGTATGAAGGCCAAGTCATAGATTTGCCACTGTTGGTTGTTAAAGGACATGGTGCTTCACTATGTGGAAGGAACTGGTTGACAAAACTCCGGCTTAACTGGCAGCAGATTAAGTACATGGGCGAGTTACAACACACATCGCTCGATGCGCTTTTGGATGTTTACAGTGATGTATTCAAAGACGAGTTGGGCACATTGAAAGACATTAAAGCTACCATCGTGGTCAAACCTGAGGTGCCGCCTAAATTTTGTAAACACAGGCCCCTCCCATTCGCGATGAAGGAAAGGGTGGAAAAAGAACTTGAAAGACTGGAACAATGTAACATCATTACACCTGTGAGACACAGCGAGTGGGCAGCACCGATAGTGCCGGTGCTAAAGAGGGATGCTTCCATCCGCTTATGTGGGGATTACAAAGTGTCGGTGAACCAAGCCCTTGAAGCCGACACATACCCTCTTCCACGTTTGGAGGAACTTCTGGCGACACTCAGTGGGGGAAAGTGCTTCTCGAAGATAGATCTGGCAGCAGCCTATCAGCAAGTGCTGTTGGAGGAGGATTCTAAGAAGTACACAACTATCAATACTCATAAAGGACTGTTTGTGTACAACAGGCTTCCTTTTGGAGTCAGCTCAGCTCCATCTATTTTTCAACGCATTATGGAAAACATAATGAAGGGGTTACCAGTGGTGGTCTACCTGGATGACTTGCTCATCACTGGTCGCTCAAAAGCAGAACATCTTTGCAACCTGGAAAAGGTTCTGCGACGCCTTCAGGAAAATGGCCTGCGAGTGAAGCGTTCAAAGTGTGAATTTAACAAGCCAAAAATTGAATATCTGGGACACGTCCTGGATGAACAGGGTGTCCACCCTTCAGAAGAAAAGGTGAGGGCGATACAAGATGCTCCCGCCCCTACAAATGTGAAGGAACTTCAAGCATTCCTGGGACTTTTTAACTACTATGGAAGATTTGTGCCAATGCAAAGCACGGCCCTAGCTCCACTTTATAAGTTACTGAAAGACAGTGTGACGTGGAGATGGACTGAACCAGAGCAGACAGCGTTCAACAGGTGCAAAGGTCTGCTGACGAGTGATCGAGTCCTGGCACACTATGACTCCAACTTGCCACTCACTTTGGCATGTGATGCTTCTGCATATGGCATCGGTGCAGTCATACAACACACAATGCCAAGCGGGGAGGAGAGACCGATTGCATATGCCTCCCGAACGCTGTCCCCAGCAGAAAAAAAGTACTCCCAAATAGAGAAAGAAGCTCTGGGACTGATTTATGGAGTGAAAAAGTTTCATCAGTACTTATGGGGGAGGCATTTCATTTTAGCAACAGACCATCGCCCCCTGGTGACGCTCTTTGGTGAGCACAAGAACCTACCTACCTTGGCTGCAGCACGCATTCAAAGGTGGGCTATCATATTGTCAGCATATGATTACCACATTGTTTTCAAGAAATCAGCTGAACACAACAATGCAGATGGGCTCTCTCGTTGCCCCCTGCCAGAAACAAGCGACACTGGAACAGCATCAAGCTCAGCAGCAGTACATTCACTGCTAACTGAACATTTGGAAGGAGCTCCACTGAATGCGACCCAGGTCGCCCGGGCCACACGTACAGACATGGACTTGTCAAGGGTCTACCAGTATGTCATGGAAGGTTGGCCTACTATCATAGATGAGAGTTTAAAGGCTTATCACAACAAAAGAAATGAGCTTTCAACTGAGATGGGTTGTGTTTTATGGGGAACCAGAGTGATTATTCCCTCAAAAATGAGAAAGGCTGTGTTAAATGAGATCCACTCTGGTCATCAAGGAATGGTAAAATCCAAGGCTTTAGCTCGCAAATATGTCTGGTGGCCGAATCTGGATCATGACCTGGAACAGGTCTGCAAAACATGTGACACATGTCAGCTGGAACAGAAGATGCCGCAGCAGGTTCCACTGCATCCCTGGGAGTTTCCGGGTGAATCCTGGAAAAGACTACATATAGACTTTGCTGGACCTTTCCTCAGTAACATGTTCATGATCGTGGTCGACTCATATTCAAAGTGGTTGGAGGTGTTTCGTATGCCACACATTACAACACAGGCCACAGTGACAAGGCTAAAGAGACTGTTTGCATCATATGGACTTCCTGAGCAAATAGTCACAGACAATGCTACCACTTTCACTTCTGCGGAGTTCCAAACGTTTGTGACGCAAAATGGCATTTTGCACACAACAAGTGCGCCGGGACATCCTGCCACAAACGGGTTGGCTGAGAGGTATGTGCAGACGTTCAAGGTGGGCATGAAAAAACTGGCACACCACCCCGGCAACGTTGATGACAAACTTTCTTCGTTTCTGCTACGGTACCGTGTGACACCAAATTGCACGACGGGTCAGTCTCCTGCAGAATTGTTCCTACACAGACACATTCGTACCAGATTGGATTTCATCAAACCAAACACCAAGGAGACAGTTCGGAGAAAACAGTATCGACAAAAAGCCCAGCATGACTTCACAGCTGTGGATCGCTCCTTCTCTGTGGATGATGCTGTGTATCTTCGCAACACAGGGGGAGGGACTCACAAGTGGATACCTGGACAGGTTGTAAGACGAACTGGTCCGGTCTCTTATGAAGTTAAAGAGCGCTACTCGGACACTGTGCACAGGCGACATGGGGATCAGCTTCGTGCAAAAGCTGTAGTTGAACCAGATACAGATGACCCTGAAACACCAGCACAAGAGCAAAGTGATGTAAAAGTTGCACCTGAACAAAGTGCTCTGGACTCTGGGATACAACTCCCTGTTCCCTCAGATTCCCAAGTGGTGGTGAGGCGTTCAACACGACCTCGGAAGACACCAAGACGATATCTTGAATAGCTTTGTGTTTATCTAGGCATGACGGTTATGCATGTTATGTTCTATTATTATTCTTGTTACATTAAGGGGTACATCTGAGTTAGATGCAAAAATAATAATAATATTGTCTGATTATTAAGTAAGTACATTTTTGGGAAATTGTTCAGTTCTACAGGGAAATGCATTTAAGTTGGAATAAGTGACCTTAGTATATTTTAGTTGATATAGATCAAGATGTTAGCTCCATTTTTAAAAGGGGATGATGTGGTGTATTTACCCCCATGGTTTTCTGGAGTTGGTACAGTCCAAGTTCAGTGAGATGCGCAAGCACTCACGCTCTTTTTGGTCTCTCTCGTTTTCCTTACTTTAATAAAGAAATACGTAAAAATGGTCCGAGCCTCCTCTGCTCTTTAAGACATAACAGTTCCTCTCATCACAAAACATCAGTCAAGATAAAGAGGTTGTCGCCAACACAAATGTACTCAGGAACTGTGGGTTAGAACTACGGCCCATTTGGTCCGGCCCCCAGAACAATACCAGAGAGTATTTAGATTTTTTTTTCATATGCGTACTGTATTTGTATTTGTATTTGATAATAAAGTTGGACTTTTGCAATATAATGTTCCTTAGTTATGAACTATTTTGAACTATTGTTTCACATTTAATTTATTGTGTCAGCGTTTGGGGGAAAACGTCAGTGCTATTAAAGTAAAAGTTCTGTTTAATTGTTTTAGATAATCTGTTATTTTGGCCTGGTCACGAGGCTCACTAGCCTATTGATGGTAGCTGCGGCCCAGCAGCTACAGCACCCAGATCCAATGCTAGAAGACTGGATCTCGCGGTCTCAGCAGCTCGCAGGATCAATGACGGCAGATCGGTTCCCAGCAAGCACATAGATCCGACGGCAGCAGATTGGAACTCACAACTTCGGCAGAGTAGGTCCAACGGCGGCAGATCAATTCCCAGCAGTAGCACTCAGAAATGACGGCAGCTGAGTGGGTCTGACGGCTTCTGTTGAACAGCGGCTTACCGGGTCTCGGCGCTAGCTCACTGATCCGATGATAGCAGCCAGGGTTCTTCAGCCCCAGCATCTTGCAGGACCAGGGGTGGTAGACCAGGGCCCAGCTAGCGGCAACCCACAAATCCGACGGCAGTAGTCCGGGAGGTAGTAGCATAATAATTACATTCTGAGTGTTTCATGAGATATTTTGCTAATAGATGCCCCCCACCTCTCCCCCATGCACACAGTCAATACTATATTGTCCATCTTTTCCAGAAATGGAAATACAAATGTAAAATGAAAGCACTCTGGACAGAAGTCAAAACGTTTTCTGCAACAAATAAAGTCCAGTTGATCCTGTATTGAACACCTTTTTTTGATTTTATCATGTCCTGGACGACTGAGAATCTTCACCAGCAGAAAGCACTCTGTGTTTAAAGTGCAGCAGTGAGCCAACATAGCTTGTTCAGTTTAGAGGTTAAAGTGAATATCTGAGTGTCACTTTTCTGTGTTCGGCTAAATCCAGAGCACTGTAATGCTACTAAAACACTGATTTGGCTAGCACATTTAAGGTTTCCTGGGTGCACTCTGGCATCTTTATTTTTTTAATTTTTTTTTTATTAAATGTATTCATTCTACATCAACATAAAAGAAAACAATATATAAACATACAGTGTAAAAATGTAAAAGACATAAAATGAAAGGTGGCAGAGAGAAGAAATAATCTTATATCTGCCCCTTTTTTCACAGTAACAAAATCAAACTCAATCCAAACAATCAATTCAAGCAATGATTCTCAAGTAACAATAGTAACAATATCTTACCATATTTGCATTCAGAAGTGATGCTTTAGCGGTTGACTTTTTTTGGGGGTTTGCTATATTTTTAGTCAGCTGCCAATCAGTCTATAAATCACTGTGGCTGAAGAGATGCAGAATCAGTTGCCTCATATTTTTTTTATTAATTTATTTAATTATTTTTGAAGAGTAAAAAACAAAAACTTGAAACTAATTATAAGATTACCGTACATGTTGCAAGGTAACAAGCTCAGTTTAGAAGAAAATACAATAAAGATGGATAGAAAGTAGACTCATCTGTCTAAACTTATAAGAGTAGAGCATTATGGGGATGCTGGAAATAGGTACTGTATGACCTTTAACTTCCAATATCTGAATGTTTCTTTATTTTGTTGTCATTATAGAGTCTAGATGAGCCGCATCAAATCAGTTTTGGCAACTTGGTACTCTGTGCTCTTTAAAAAAAAATTTTTTTTTTACAATTTTACAAAATAGTGTTTCTTTTTTCTTTCTGTCTGTCTGTCTGTCTTTATTTGATATTTATTTATTATTAGATATTTATGCTTTACAACAGAAGTTACAAAATTCATGTTACATGTTAAGTTACGATCCAAATCCTCTTTCCTAAAAAAAAAAACAATGGGTCGTACAAAGATATAATGTCTACTGTATTAATTTCATTTGATTTTCATATATAAATTTCATATCTGGTATACTGTATTTATGATTACATCCCAGATATTTAAAAACACTTTAGGTTAACCTTTGACACAACACATAATGTTTTTGGATGGACAGTATAATAACTCAGGGCGGCCGTGGTGTAGTGGTAATGGCAGTCGTCTCCCGATCAGAAAGTTGGCGGTTCGACTCCCGGGACCCGCACCATGTGTCGTTGTGTCCTTGGGCAAGACACTTAACCCTGAGTTGCTCCCGGTAGGACTGGAAAGCACCTTGCATGGTAGTCTGCCGCCACCGGTTTATGAATGTGTGTAGCATTCAATATATGTGTAGCACTTTGAGATTTTCAGTAATGAAAAGTGCGTTATAAATTGAATTAATTATTATTATTATTATTATTANGTGGAATAATTTACCCAGTTGTATGAATATTGAGTCCCAATACTTCTTCTGTTTATTATAATTTCAGAGCATATGATGTAAATCTGCTCCTTCTTCATTACATCTACAGCATCTAGGAGACTCCAACAATGTTCAATCAGCCAAGCCACGGGCAACGTCTCCTCTCATTGTCCATTCATCCATTCATTCTCTTCTGCTTATCCGGGGTCAGGTCGCAGGGGTAGCAGCCTAAGTAGGGAGGCCCAGACTTCCCTCCCCAGCCACTTGGGCCAGCTCCTCCAGGGGAATCCCAAGGCATTCCCGGGCCAGCCGAGAAACATAGTCCCTCCAGAATGTCCTGGGTCTCCTCCCGGTGGGATGTGCCTGGAACACCTCACCAGGGAGGCGTCCAGGAGGCATCCTAAACAGATGCCCAAGCCACCTCAACTGGCTCCTCTCGATGTGGAGAAGCAGCGGCTCTACTCTGAGTCCCTCCCGGATGACCGAGCTTCTCACCTTATCTCTAAGGGAGTGCCCATACACCCTGCGAAGAAAACTCATTTCAGCCGCCTGTATTCGTGATCTCGTTCTTTCGGTCACAACCCAAAGCTCATGACCATAGATAAGGGTAGAAACGTAGATTGATCGGTAAATTGAGAGCTTCACCTTATGATTCAGCTCTCTCTTCACCACGACAGACCGATACAGCGTCTGCTACACTGCCGACGCTGCGCCCATCCGCCTATTGATTTCACGCTCCATTTCCTCTTATTATATTTCCATAAATAATCAAAATTGTATAATAACCCACTTAAACTGTCAAACTGATTCGCAATTTACCATAGTTGTGCTGTTTAATTATATTTTTGTATTTTTTAATAAAAATGTGCAATGACTTTTAGAGATTTGAGTTACCGTATCCATGCAGACAGTTGCCGGAACACACCCTGTCAAAATAAGAGAGTTCCCGTTTTTTTCCTGACAGGATCCGTCTCATATTAAGCACTGGTCTAGATGAGCTGCAACACATCAGTGTTTTGGCAACTTGGTACTCGGTGCTCTGATTTATTTTTAAACAATTTTACAAAATAGTTGTCGGTGTCAAGGTTGACTGTTTGTGTTGTTCTTTTATAGTAATATAAATAAGAATTGGTTTATTTAAAAAGCTATTTATATGCACATGGAACTGCAGTTTGATAATTAATAATGGATTACGGTAATATTGAATTCAAATGAGTGATATCAGTGATATTTTCAAATTGCATTGAGAATGTTTGTGTCAAACTCTGGCTTGTATGTAATTTATATTTTTAGTTCACCCCCTGGGTGACGGGGCTGATTAGCATCAGTGATTAGGTATTTATGAGGCTCTGCTAATCAGTGATAAATACCATAGCTGTCTGAGCGAGTGAATTATTTGAACATTTTTCTTGCTCAAGTTTCAAGGAGAGGAAATCATTGCGTGTACATTAACAATTGCAAATTAAAAAGGTTTAGATTAGCTCAAGGTATAAAAATTAAAATTGGCATTTAAGAGTAGAGATCATTTATATTTATGTGCAGTTTGTGTATCAATCAATCAATCAGCTTTATTTATATAGCACATTTTAAAAACCGCAGGGTTAGCCAAAGTGCTGTACAGTAAAACAAAAGATAGCTAACTAAAACGATTAAAAAACAAAAAAAAAACAAAAGCAGCATACAAAAATAAAAATACATATACCAGTCTCACTGCAGGTGGGTTAAAATGCCATAAAAGAACAAGATCACGTGTTAAAAGCCAAGGTATAAAAGTGTGTTTTTAAAAGGGATTTAAAAACAGGAAGAGAGGAGGCCTGTCTGACACTCAGTGGCAAATTGTTCCACAACCTGGGAGCAGCGACAGAAAACGCTCTGTCACCTCTGAACTTCAGCCTAGTTTTGGGCACTGTCAGCAGCAACTGATCAGCTGATCTTAGAGATCGGGGAGGGCAGTAGGGCTGAAGCAGCTCAGACAGATATGGTGGGGCAAGGTTGTTCAGGCATTTAAAAACAAATAGCAAAAGTTTAAAATGAATTCTGTAGTGCACAGGGAGCCAGTGAAGGGACGCCAGGATGGGAGTGATATGCTCACGCCTACGGGTCTGGGTTAAGAGGCGAGCAGCAGAGTTCTGCACGAGCTGCAGACGGGCGAGAGAGGTCTGGCTGATGCCTACATACAGTGCATTACAGTAATCAAGACGAGATGTAATAAAAGCGTGGATTAATTTCTCCAAGTCAGGTCTTGATAAGATTGGTTTTACTTTTGCTATTTGGCGAAGCTGATAAAAACTTTTCTGAACAACACTGCTGATCTGTTTATCAAATTTAAAATCAGACTCAAACTTCACCCCCAGATTGGTGACAGAGTCCCTGAGATAACATGACAGTGAGCCAAGGTCTATGCTGGAAGAAGGACAGCAACTCGGTCTAAAAATCAAGATTTCAGTCTTGTTCTCGTTGAGACTAAGGAAGTTTAGAGAAAACCATGCCTTAACATCATTAAGGCAGGGTGTGAGTTGCTGGAGTGTATTGTTTTGTGCCAGGGGAAGGTAGATCTGGCAATCATCAGCATAGAAATGAAAAGAAATGCCATGTTTCCTAAAAATTGAGCCAAGTGGGAGTAAATAAAGAGCAAATAAAAGAGGGCCAAGGATGGAGCCCTGGGGTACGCCATGTGGAAGAGGAGCAGTGGAAGATATGAAATTGTCCATTTTTACACAAAAACTCCTATTGGTTAAATAGGACCTAAACCAATTGAGGGCGGCACCCCTGATGCCCACACAGTGCTCAAGACGAGAGATTAAAACCCTGTGGTCAACAGTGTCAAATGCAGCAGACAAATCTAAAAGCAATAAAACGACACACTTGCCAGAGTCTGTTAAAAGAAAAATATCATTCGAAACCCTTAAGAGTGCACTCTCTGTACTGTGGCGGGCTTTAAACCCAGACTGAAATGGCTCAGTGATACCATTGTCCTCTAAAAATGGTACCAGCTGGTTGTAAACAACCTTCTCTAATAACTTAGAAATAAAAGGGAGATTAGAGATGGGCCTGAAGTTGGAGCAGAGAGAGGGGTCAAGGCCTGTTTTTTTAAGTAGAGGGCGTACAAATGCATGTTTAAAAACTTCAGGTACCGTACCAGAGGAAAGACTGGAGTTAATAATCTGGAGTACACTTGGTCCTATTGTATAAAATACCTCCTTAAACAAACGAGGTGGGATGGAGTCTGCGGGGGAACCAGAGGGCCTCATATGACCAACTGTGTCCTCTAGAAAAGAGAAGGACACAGGCTCAAACTGATCAAAGACAGATGAGCAGTGTAGAGGAATGGAGGGGTCATATGAAGGCTGAGAAATACCTGCTCTGGTTGACACAATTTTATCAGTGAAGAAGTGAAGGAAACTTTCACAAACTTCACTGGAGGCGTCAAAACCAACAGATTTAGGAGCGTTGAGAACCATGTCTATAGTTTTGAACAGAACTCTGGGGTTGTTACAGTTAGAAGAGATTACACCTGAGAGATATTTGTTCTTCTCAGCTTTTACAATTTCTTGATAATGTAACAGGCTCTCTTTGAAAATATCAAAAGAAACATGCAGCTGCTTGTTATTTTTCCACCTGCGTTCTGCTTTCCTGCACTCGCGCCTGGCCGCGCGCGTGACGTCACTCAGCCAGGGCTCGGGAGCAGGTCTGGTGCGCCGGCTCTTCAAAGGAGCGATCGTGTCCAGTGTTTGTGAACAAACAGAGTGGAAGCTGGAAACCAGTTCATCAATATTTAAACTAAGAGAGTCTTCAGAGTTCTCCTCGCAGAGACCAAGAAAAGTGGAAGAGAACAGGGCTGGAGAGGAGGAGTTGAACACGCGACAGCGCTGAGGAGGCGTGCGCACTTGAACTGGACAGTGTGTAGGAATGTCAAAAATGACCGGCTTATGATCCGAAAACACAGCGTCGCATATCTCCAAATTTGAGACCTCCAGACCGTGGGACAAGACCAAGTCGAGCGTGTGTCCAAGAATATGTGTAGAAGCGGACACGGATTGCACAAAATTAAAAGAGTCAATAACATTCAAAAAGCTCCTGGAGATGGGCTCATCAGGACAGTCCACACGAAAATTGAAATCTCCAAGTACTAGAGCGGAGTCATATTTGAGCAAGATGTCGGCCAGAAATTCTGAAAAGTCATTTATAAAATCCTTATTGTACTTGGGTGATCGATAGATGACGACACACAAGATGACATGAGAGCGGCCGACTTCAAATGAGCAGTGTTCAAAACTTGTAAAAGACTGCAGGCAGACCTGACGGCATTTAAAATCATTTTTAAAAACAACTGCTATTCCTCCTCCTTTCTGACCCGACAGGCGCGGGCAATTAAAATAGCAGCAATCAGGAGGAGACAGTTCAATAAGAGCTGCGGGTTCATCAGCTCTCAGCCATGTCTCTGTCACACAGAGGAAATCCAGATCACGGGACATGAAGAAATCCCTCAAGATGAAAGTTTTGTTTGTCAGTGATCTTGCATTAACAAGTCCGAACCTGGCAGGGATCGGTGCATCCAATGCAACTGTCTGTGGAGCCCGACGCAGGGCTCGTAGATGACAGGAGTTCACACCACGCCGGCGAGGACGGGGAGAGCAGGGGCCGCGGGGGCTGACGACGTCATCTGAACTGACACACACCAGCCAGCTGTCAGCGGGGTCCAGCACGCGCGGGCTCAGGGAGAAACCAGGAAATGCTCCATTTCTCCTCCGGGAGGTCACGGGAAATCGTGCCAAAAAAGCTTTAAACTTTAAAAGTCTTCCGCTGCGTTTGCCCCGGCGGCGCCGGCGTCTACGCCGAGGGAGAGGAGCGTGGGTGTGGCAGGTGTGAGCAGGTGTCCCACCGGCGAAGGAAAACGGCTGAAACGTCGCACGAACACCACAATCAGAGTCGAATTTCACTAAATCCTTGGCAGAGAAACGAAGATCCAACAATGTTTGGCGATCATACACAAGCAGTGAACTGGTACTGGTGATAAAAAATAAAAACAGCACGAACACAAACAGCGAGAGACGGCATGCTAGTGACACCAGCGCCATCTTGCAATCTTGCAATGAAGTCAGTGTATAATGATTAGATTGTTACAGACCAAAGGAAAAACACTTATCAATAATGTGGAAGTGGGTCTCAAGATATAACATTCTATTATTCTAGGCTGACAGGTTGAATTTTAATAGTGTAATTAAAAATAAAGAAATTGTGAAGTTTTGTGTCTCTAATCTCCTGACACAGACCCACTGCTTGATCTGTCCACTCCTCCTATTGATCATCTCTAACAAATAAGCAGACAGGTGCAAGGAGATGTGGTATTAACTGCAGATAGTGAAAACCTGTAGGTTTTCTCCTTTGAATGACTTCTCTTTTACTTGGGTGCTCTTTCTCACTTCCTTCATTTCCTTAACATGGTCTCCTCTTTCCTTCCTAATAAAAGAAAAAGGAAAGGCCAACTTGTCAAAACCTACTCCCCATTACCTGTAAAGTCTATCGCACAAAGGGAGATGGAGGGAGAGAACTTGAGGTGGTATGTAGATGTAGCAGGAACCATGAGAACCTGGTGTTTTACAAAAGTTGAGTAGCCTCTCTGTAAAAGTGAGGGAAGAAAGAGGACAGCTAATGAAGTGTAGTTTATGAGCATAGTGTTATTTTAATGGTTTGTCTCCATTTTATCAGCCACCATGGAATGATTAACGCCACATAAATGTGTGAATTCCTCTGTGTGTACGTGTATCTGTGTGAGTGTGTGTGTGAGAGACACACTAACATGCCAGCATTGTCCTCAAATTGATTATTTTGTAGTAGGACCTGGTAGAGTACCGGTACTGTCCATGGGGTGATGGGGGGAAATTTCCATTGATGTACTATGTAACATATAGGCATAAACCTTTATCTTGTTCCTTCTTTTCTGACTACTAAGATCTATTGAAACAGTTTAATCAAGTTTTGTAATACCCCCCACCCCCCAAAAAAGAAACGTTTACATTTACCAAAGTTCATGCTCAATAATTCAGATATAAAATCCAACAGTGTTCAGTCAGAAATGTCTCGGTACAAAAAATAAACCGTCCAGATGACCTGACTTTTTTAAACTTACTTTGTGACTCCGTGACTTTGTGAGGCCACTGGAGTCCAGTGAATGAAGACTCGCCAGTGTTTTTCCAATCTTTTATTTTCTATCCTTGGTGATCCTGTAGGAACTGTAGCTTTAGGTTCCTGTTTGTAGCTGACATGTGTGATAGCCATTGTGGTCTTCAGCTGTTGTAGCTTCATGGTTGGACGTTTTGTGCATTCATTCAGAGATCGTATTCTGCATACCTTGGTTGCAGTGGTGTAGTCTGCATTTTTGTAGTGGGTAAACTGTGCTTGGAAACCAAAGCACACTGGTTAGTACGTACAATGTTATTGTTACTTTATTTTGATTTTTATGAACATTTCAAAATTTCTCTGATGCTTTTATTTGAATAAATGTACAACAAGCTATGTAGAACAGTGGACTGTTGACAGTTGAACTACTGTACTACGCCACGTTCAAAGTCACTTAAATCTCCTTTCGTTCTGTTTGGATGCTCATTTTGAACTTCAACTACAAAGTAGTTGTCTCTAGATGCCTTAATGCATTGAATTGCTGCCATGCTAGTGGTTGATTAGCTATCTACGTTAACTTTTTTTTCTGTCTAACAAAACGTACCTCTTAGTGTCCTTTGAGTTATAGATTGCTCTCCAAACATGAGGCTGGTTCTCATGCTGTGTAGAACTGTGCCACTACCAATGAGCAGGGCTGGCAGAGGCATGATGGAAGGAAATCAAGTTTTTTGTTTGGATGGGAAGGCTCTTTTTAATGTCAAAAATCTGTTGTGTTATATGCAAAGCAATGCAAAAAAGCCAGAGTGAGATACTATAAGAAAAAGAAATTAAGCTTTTACTGACCAAATTTCACTACAGTAATTGACTCAGTGACAGAAACAAATGTCCCATTGATATCTTGCTGACAGCTATGAAAATAAACACAATCAAAGCATTAATAAAAGAGTACAGTCGCCATTCACTATATCACAGTTCACTTCTTACGTATTCACTGTATCGCAGGTTTTTTTAAACCCAGTTTTTTACATTGTTTGTACTGTACATTCATCTC
Organism: Garcialebias charrua; assembly: GCA_038048925.1. Classification (NCBI taxonomy): domain Eukaryota; kingdom Metazoa; phylum Chordata; class Actinopteri; order Cyprinodontiformes; family Rivulidae; genus Garcialebias; species Garcialebias charrua. Next base: position 19,190 of record JBBPBX010059807.1, read on the forward strand.
GTCATCATCACCATCGCCAAAGTGTTTAAGAGCATATGAAGTGTTTCTGAGTGTGGGAAAGGTTAATATGAGAGTGGGAAGTGTTTATAAAGCTTTAAACCTGTGGTATATAAATAATACCCTGATGCATGCTCAATAATCCAGGTAGAAAAATCTAAAAAAGCTAAGTCTGGTCCTCTGGACATTCAAAAAACAAAAAAAACAAAACAAAGCAAAAAATTGTAGAAACGTTTCGTCTTTCGTCCGAAAGACTTCCTCAGTCTGAGGTGCTGGGTTCAGCTCAGTCTTATAAATAGCACCCTCTCACAGTGTTACACAACCAGTTGGCTGATGACAGCCTGAAACCAGCTGCTCACATGATCAAGGAGGACCATCAGCCTAACAATGGATCGTTAGCACCCTGATGGTTGTTTGCTATTCACAGAGGGCTGAGTGATACCAGCAATCACAGCATTGTAGGAGGGGGACAGTTGAACTCGGAGGCCTCCACCCCTGTTTAATGATGGGCGGTTTCTTTTCACAAAGATGGCCTCCTTTACTCCTCTCTCAAACCATCGTTCCTCTCTATCAAGGATGTGAAATGGCAGGTTGGCTTTCTTGGACTGTGAGGTCTCAGTTTCTGATAGAGGAAATTTGCAAACTGAGGTGTACCGCAAACCCACCCACACAGACCAGTATTTACAGTTTGACTCCCATCACCCTCTGGAGCACAAGTTAGGAGTCATCAGGACTCTGTACCACAGAGCAGACAGCGTCCCCACTAACGCAGGAGCCAGACAGAAGGAGAAATCACACACAAAACAGGCTCTAGAGAAATGTGGATATCCTAACTGGGCCTTCCTGAAAGCAGAGAAGAAACCCAAAAAGGACTCCAGCCAGCCATCAGGTGAAAAGAAGGAACCCAGACCCAGACCAGTGGCCATTCCATATGTTGCAGGGGTTTCAGAGACATTGAGACGTTTATTTTCTAAACACAACGTCCCAGTGGCTTTTAAACCTCAAAATACATTACGGCAAAAACTGGTTCATCCCAAAGATCCAGTCCCCCGGCAAAAACAGAGTAACATTGTGTATGCTGTTCAGTGTCAGGAGGGCTGTGATCAGTCTTATATCGGGGAAACTAAACAGCCACTGGCCAAAAGGATGGCCCAGCACAGAAGATCAACATCATCAGGTCAGGACTCTGCAGTCTACACTCATCTCCAGGCCAGCGGTCACTCTTTCAGGGATGAAGATGTTCACATCCTTGATAGAGAGGAACGATGGTTTGAGAGAGGAGTAAAGGAGGCCATCTTTGTGAAAAGAAACCGCCCATCATTAAACAGGGGTGGAGGCCTCCGAGTTCAACTGTCCCCCTCCTACAATGCTGTGATTGCTGGTATCACTCAGCCCTCTGTGAATAGCAAACAACCATCAGGGTGCTAACGATCCATTGTTAGGCTGATGGTCCTCCTTGATCATGTGAGCAGCTGGTTTCAGGCTGTCATCAGCCAACTGGTTGTGTAACACTGTGAGAGGGTGCTATTTATAAGACTGAGCTGAACCCAGCACCTCAGACTGAGGAAGTCTTTCGGACGAAAGACGAAACGTTTCTACAATTTTTTGCTTTGTTTTGTTTTTTTGTTTTTTGAATGTCCAGAGGACCAGACTTAGCTTTTTTAGATTATATAAATAATGTAACACTGCTACTTCATGGATTTTCACCTACCGCTGCGGTCTCTGGAATGTAACTTCTGTGATAGGTCACTGTAAACAACACAAATCCTTGTGGGAAAACAGAAGCAGATGAATACATTAACATCATTTTAAGTAGAAAAACTTTCAGATACAGTACAGTAGTTCAATATTGTCTTTGATAAATCTGGAAGAGTACAGAGACAGAAGAGAATATTGACTCTTATTTGTCCTGACAGTCTTCTGTCCTGTTTGCCCTCTGTGTGTACGTGGCTGTCATTGTGCCCATTTGTGTGCCCGCACTTATTGGTCTCATTTGCTCCTCAGGTCATTGTTCTGAACATATGTCCTTTGTCTCTATGGTAACGCAATACTTAACAACATAAGTCTTCTTGATGTTGTAAATATGCTCCTTAAAAAAAAAACTGTCCCAGCATTATCACAGCTTACATTTTTTGATCCCAAAACCTTTTTGAATAGAAGCAAAGCAATATCCAGTAGCTTGTGCAGTAGTGGGCATTACGTACTATTAAAAACCAACAGAACAAACATGGTAAAATGGTAAATGGAGCTTATTTATATAGCGCTTTCCAGCCCCCTATGAGGGACCCCAAAGCGCTTTACAATACCAACCATACACACATTCATACACTGGTAGCGGCAGACTGCCATGCAAGGCGCTTTCCAGTCCTACCGGGAGCAACTCGGGGTTAAGTGTCTTGCCCAGGGACACAACGACATATGGTGTGGGGAACCGGGATTCGAACCTCCAACCTTCCGATT
>JBBPBX010059808.1:5569-21645 GCA_038048925.1 Garcialebias charrua
ATGCTGAATGAATGCTTAATGTTGCAGTGTAACCAATGAAGGGAAAATCTATTTCCCTGCACCATTTTTATTTATTTATCTTACAGGTTAACAGGTGGAACATGCAGCAGAGCAGAACTAATCACATTAACTAACAAACTAACCAACTAATCACTAATATATGCCAAGGCTTTCTCATTATTTGTTGAAACCTCTCAATTGTTGTTTACACCATATGTTGAAAGGATACATATGGTTATTCTTACACCTGTGAAGAATGACTGTGAGTTTGATCCAGGAGGTCCAGAAAGGATTGAAGGTTGTTGAGGTGAATGTTTCAGACAGATTAATGTGATTATATATATATGTTTGTGCTTGGTGAATGTGCGTACAATAGTTGTGTGTTGATAGATTTTTGAGAAAGGTGTACAGGGTTTTCACTATTTTTCTATAGATATAATTTAGTTTTATCAATTTTAATTCTTAGATTTGAACGATAATTAGAAATGTTTTAGAGGATACATTTTAGCTGCACCTTGTTAAGAAGTATCAGAGTAAGCCTAGCGGTGAATTTTACTGATAGGAAATGTTTGTGGTAAAACATTCTGGTACAGAGAATAATATATATATATATAGGAAATGGATGTGAATAAGATATTTGAGTTTGACAGGTTATGGAAGGATTTTTGTGTTTTCTGTTCTGATTAGATTAATCATAGATTAAGTGTTTAATTTTCTGAATGTGGTCTTAGCCCTTATCACAGACATCTCTGAATAAGAGCAGTTGAGCTTTTTCTCAGATATCAGACTAGTCAACAGAGTAGTGTAGGGTTTTTCTCCTCACAGGTGTCTATGATGATGAAGATGAGATGGCCTGACTTGGCTAAAGCATAGTTCACATTCTTTGCTAAGGTTAACACATACCTGAAATGGAGCAGAGTATATGCAATGTTTTGAAGTTTGTTAAGAGTTGATAATTCAATTTTGGGTAATTTAAGGGTTTTTGAGAAAGTATTGGATTTATAAAGTCAAGTTAAAGTCCAGTTGTTTTTTATTGAACGCCTTTTAAAGGTATTGAATTTAACTTCATTATTCCTGCATATACCCTGTTGAGGCGTGATATTTGATAGGAGGGACAGTCCGCTTCATTTTATTGTTTTATTTTTATTTGTTTTATGGTTTCATTTTTACATTTATTTTTGTTTATTTTTGTTTGTTTTTGTTTATTCTTTATTACTTTTTCCGTTTGTTTTGTTTATTTCTTGTTACATTTATTTGTTGTTTTGTTTATTTTATTTTCATTCTTTGTTTTTGGTTGATTTCTTTGCTTTTTGTTACATTTATTTTTTAAATTGTTAGTTTTCTATTGCGTTTCCAGCATATAAGCTCTGACGGTTACCGTATATTTTCTGTTTAGTTTTTATTACCATTTATATTATTGCTTATTTTATATGAGGGTTTTATATTCTGGGTGGGTAACTTAAATGTAATATTGCTGTGGGAGGGAATGTTAGAGATTTCCAATGTGTATCAAGTTTTTAATTGCATTCTCACATAGAACATATAGGATTTTGTTGACATGATGTTTGTCATGTCAAAAGGGGAATTGAAATATATTTCTATCAGTATTACATTACACCCACTATGCTCCATTATTTGTATACACTTAATTCTGCCTTATAATGTGAAATGTGACACTAGGCAGAACGTTTTTCTCTCGGGCTTTGTTTTCACTAGGGAACAATTACACGCCTGCACATACACAGACATAACATTTGATGTTTACATTGAAGCTGATAGATTGTTGACAGAAAGGAGGGTCACGTGGTAGTGTAGGTGGTTCTAGGGCGGTCCTGAAGCAGTCCAAGGAGGTCCCAGGGTCCAAGGAGGCGGTGACGACATCCGGGGTTTTTATAACCGTGGCCCTGCCTTTGAAGAGTGTGTGTGGACTTGTGCTGGAGTCAGGTCTGTTGTCTGCTGTAAGGTTTATTCTTATATGTACAATAAACCTACATAAAATTTGCACATTCGTTTCAGAGCTTCCTTCAACCTTTTGAATTCGCAACAGTATGGAATAAGAATATCCTTCAGATATTTTCTGGTCTTGCTGGTATTTTCTGGTGTTTTTCTAATTTTAACAGTTTCTGACTGACACTCCCATAGTTTCTGACTTTTTCTTGCTGGAATTTGCCTTTTGTATTAGATTTTTTTTTTCTTTTTTCTGTCTTACTGATTTTTAACTGTCTTGCTAACTTTCATCTTTCTTGCTGATTTTCCATTGTCTTGCTGATATTAAACTGTATCTTGCTGATTTTCAACTGTTCTGCTGATTTTCAGAAAGAAAAAAAGAAACTCATTCTGGCACATAAAAACTGTTTAACCTGATGTGTCCAGGACCATACAGTTTTACTTTTTGTGGCAAACATCCTGGCTCTGAGTGCAGACGTAACAAACAGTTTCTGCACATATGCAGTGAAGATATTTCTTATTTTGCAAGAATTTGTTGTACCACCACCACTCCATAACTTAATTCTGTGACTATCTATTGGAGTTTTAAAACCCGGTGTTTATATTAGTTATTGATTTGTCATTAGGAGGAGTTTTGGCAAACTAATGTTTTGGATACTGAAATTAAAAATGCTGCTTCATTATTTATATTTAAGAAATTAATCAAAACAAAATTAATACAGGGATATGTATAAATTGTTTTTTTGTGTGTTAGTTTGTAATTTGATGATTACGATTATGAGTTATTTATTTGTTGATGATTTTTTTTGTTTGAGTTGACGGGTAGTAAAAGGGGGCAGATATAAGATTTTTTCTTCATTCTGCCACCCTTCATTTTATTTCTTAATATTATATACTCACATTTGTGATTGTTTTTTTGTGTTATATTTTAAAATGAATAAATTTTATTAAAAATAATAATAATAAATATCGGACAAAAACACAAGAAGAGATTGTTTATTAAGTTAATATTTTACCTTTCTTCCAGCCTTTCTTACAATGTCAGTTAATTATTAATGGACCCCTGCAGAGTAGGAAACATCCATCCATCCATCATCTTTTACCCACTTCTTATTTTTTTGGTCATGGGGGTCACTGGTGCCCATGTCCAGCAGTCACTGTGTGAGAGGCGGGGGACACCCTGGACAGGTCTCCAGTCCATCACAGGGACACATAGAGACAAATGAGACAAACAGCCATTCACACCTACCCAGGGACAATTTAGAGTCACCAATCAGTCCAACATGCATGTTTTTGGATAGTGGGAGGAAACCGGAGTACCCGGAGAAAACCCACGCATGCACAGAAAGAACATGCAAACTCCACCCAGAAAGATCCACAGCTGGAATTCAACCTGGCAACCTTTTTACTGAGAGGCAGCCGCCCTACAAACTGATCCACCGTGCCGCCCGAGCAAGAAACAAACCTCTAAACTCTTAACGTGATTTCTTTTTCCTTCGACCTCAGAAAGAAACTTCAAAACTATGAAGTGAAATGTTTTTGCCCTCATGTTTCATGTTAGAGTATTTAATGTGTGATTCAGTTCAGTTGTCTCAAAATGTTTAAACTTTGAGCTGCACGGCTCACATTTTTTCTGTGGGTTTGCTTACGATGCAGCTCGAATGTTTCAGTGTCGTGTTTCACTGACGGAGGTCTCTGAGGTCAGAGCTGACCTGCAGCTGGTCACTCTCTTCTGTGCAGATTTCAAATTTGAGGTTAGCATTATAAATAAGTTTCAGTTTATATTTAACCACATTGTTTTTGTCTGAAAGCAGATTCAGCTTCCACACTGTTTTCCTTATGTTTTTGTTCTTTGAAATCTCATCTCTTTTGCAGACTGTGCTAATTTAGCTGTTCATATATCAAAACGTTCAGTCCTTTCAGGTGATGGGGGTGCTGTAGCTTTTGGTTTTTGTAACTTTTGTAATTTTGAAAATATGTAACTTTATTTGCAATAGTTACCCATTGATCTCTACAATTCCTTCAGTAATCTTGTTCACTTTAAAATAGTCTGTACTGCTACTCTTATTTCTTCTCTTGCTACTTTTAGCCAGTTGCTACTTTAACTTTTAACCAGCGTTTTACTAATTTTACCTTTTAGCCAGATTTTTGCTACTTTAACTTTTAGCCAGCCCTTTAACTTTTAGCTGACCTTTTACTACTTTTACCTTTTAACCAGCTTTTTGCTACTTTAACTTTTAACCGGCCTTTTGCTACTTTTAGTTAGCATTTTGCTATTTTTATCCAGCCTTGTGCTACATTTAGCCAGTCTTTTGCTACTTTGACTTTTAGCCAGCCTTTTGCTACTTTATCTTTTAACCAGCTTTTTGCTACATTTAGTTAGCATTTTGCTGCTTTTATCCAGCCTTTTGCTACATTTAGCTTTTTTGTTGGCCTTTTGCTAAATTTACCCAACATTTTAACACCTTTAGCTCTTAGCTTACCCTTTTAAAAAGAGTTTACTTTAAAATGTTTGTTGTTTATTTTTTCATTCATTCAAACTTTATTTATAAAGGTTAATCCCACTGAGCCTTAGGGATTCATTTACAAGAGAGACCTGAATTTAGAGTCACGATGAACATGCAGCTGAATTTTTTTATTTTATTTTTCCTGCTTTGAGCTTGGCTCTTTTGAAGTTTAACAATTTAGTTTCAGTCTTATCAGTGAAGTCACTTTGCGCTGAAACTATTTGGAGACAACAGTCTCAACCATTTGCTGGACTTCTCAGTTTGCTCATGTGATTCTCAGAGGTTTGTCATCTTGCTGCTTGTATTTGAAGATGTCTTGACACCCACCTGACTGAATACATCAGCGTCTGCAGCCCAGGATGTTCAGGTCTCAAAACCACACTGATGATAAATAATAATTATTTTATCTTTATTTTTCATTGTACATCTTCATAACCAAAATGTATGGGGAAGTGATGACCAATACGATTTGGGACTGGATAAAGTACAAAGTGGCTGGAAGTGGGGGAGTGGTAGCGCAGAGGTTAGAGAAGGTGGTCCTGTGATCGGAGGGTCGTTGTTCAACTCCCAGTCACCTCCCCAAACCAACAACATCAAAATGCTGCTCCCCGGGCGTCCTAGATGGCAGCCCTCAGCTTCACATGTGCAATGGGAAAAATGCAATAATTCATTTCCTTATTGGGGATGAACAGAGTGCAATTTTAAAAAAAGAAAAGAAAAAGCTGTTAAATTGGTCAGTGCTGCAGTTCCTCATCTGTCCTGATGATGTCACTGTTGTCAAACAGGAATTCAGAAGTTTGCCTTTTGGAGGAAAATGAAAAATCTAGAAATGTTTTATTTTATTTGTTTTATCTGTGCGGTCTTCTTTACTCAGCATAAAAATTAAATCAGAGTTTTGTTCTTGTCCTCAGGAAGAAATATTTTATACAATTTCCAGAATTCTTAATTGTTTTATAAACAAAAGTCTAAAGATCTAAAAAAGCTAAGTCTGGTCCTCTGGACATTCAAAAAATAAAACAAAACAAAGCAAAAAAAATGTAGAAACGTTTCGTCTTTCGTCCGAAAGACTTCCTCAGTCTGAGTTGCTGTGTTCAGCTCAGTCTTATAAATAGCACCCTCCCACAGTGGATCAACCAGTTGGCTGATGACAGCCTGAAACCAGCTGCTCACATGATCAAGGAGGGCCATCAGCCTAACAATGGATCATTAGCACCCTGATGGTTGTTTGCTATTCACAGAGGGCTGAGTGAATAGCAAACAACCATCAGGGTGCTAATGATCCATTGTTAGGCTGATGGCCCTCCTTGATCATGTGAGCAGCTGGTTTCAGGCTGTCATCAGCCAACTGGTTGTGCAACACTGTGGGAGGGTGCTATTTATAAGACTGAGCTGAACACAGCAACTCAGACTGAGGAAGTCTTTCGGACGAAAGACGAAACGTTTCTACATTTTTTTTTGCTTTGTTTTGTTTTATTTTTTGAATGTCCAGAGGACCAGACTTAGTTTTTTTAGATTTTTCTACCTGGATTATTGAGCATGCATCAGAGTAAAAGTCTAAAGAGTACACTCAGTGGAATAATCAATAGTTACCCATTCTATTTATGTAAATTAGCAGAATAGATATATGCTCCGATGAGCTCTTGGAATAAACATTATTCTGAGATCACTGGTCATCTGATGCCTTCTCTGGTTTTATTGAGCGGGAAAAAGTCCAGGAGAGAAGAATCCATTAACAGTTCACACAGCCATCTGTACAAAACAAGAGCACGTTTCAACTTTTCATATATGTTCTGATGCATGCTCAATAATCCAGGTTCCGCTAGATTAATCTATAAGGTTGAGTCAGGTCCTCTGGATGGGTTTGTCCAATAAGTTCAAAAATTATGTCACAAACCCTTTAAAATCAAACATAACAGAGCTTTAAAATTCAGTGTGTGCAGTGACCTTTGCTCGTTAATTTCAATTACCTGTAAGTTAAATATAAAACTGACTGATGCGTTCTGATGTGTGAGTGAAGCTTTCAGGATTATTGTTAATAATCTGGTTACTGGACACTAATAATCTGGTTACTGGACAATAATAATCTGGTTACTGGACACTAATAATATGGTTACCGGACACTAATAATCTGGTTACTGGACACTAATAATCTGGTTAATGGACACTAATAATCTGGTTACTGCACACTAATAATCTGGTTACTGCACACTAATAATCTGGTTACTGGACACTAATAATCTGGGTACTGCACACTAATAATCTGGTTACTGCACACTAATAATCTGGTTACTGGACACTAATAATCTGGGTACTGGACACTAATAATCTGGTTACTGGACACTAATAATCTGGTTAATGGACACTAATAATCTGGTTACTGGATTCTAATATTCTGGTTAATGGACACTAATAATCTGGTTACTGGACACTAATAATCTGGGTACTGGACACTAATAATCTGGTTACTGGACACTAATAATCTGGTTACTGGACTCTAATAATCTGGTTAATGGACACTAATAATCTGGTTACTGGACACTAATAATCTGGGTACTGGACACTAATAATCTGGTTACTGGACACTAATAATCTGGGTACTGGACACTAATAATCTGGGTACTGGACACTAATAATCTGGTACCTGGACACTAATAATCTGGTTACTGGACACTAATAATCTGGTTACTGGATTCTAATAATCTGGTTAATGGACACTAATAATCTGGTTACTGGACACTAATAATATGGTTACTGGACACTAATAATATGGTTACTGGACACTAATAATATGGTTAATGGACACTAATAATCTGGTTACTGGACACTAATAATCTGGTTAATGGACACTAATAATCTGGTTACTGGACACTAATAATAAAGTTAATGGACACTGATAATCTGGTTACTGGACAATAATAATCGTTAATGGACAGTGTTGCATTCAAGGCTCATCTGCAAACAAGTTTAGCAGACATTTCATAAACAAAAACATTTTAACAGATTAAAAAATAAGTAGAATTAAGCCTCTTTGGTTTAAACTTAAAAACAAACCGTTTGATATTAGATATCTTGAGTTTTAGTTTTTCCTGGTGATTTGGCTTTTAGGAGCTGAAACAACCAAACCTCCTTCATCTCATGGACTTTATCCAACGTGATGTCTTCTCAATTCAATTCTCAGCACGTGAGAGATTACAGATTAAATCAGGGTAGCACGGTGATGCAGCGGTTGAAGCTGTGGGAGTTTAAAACTCCTTCGATGAGTTCTTTCTTTATTTAAAACTTTATTCAGGTTTTAGGGAAACTGTGTAGGAGTGAAGAACACGAGCAGAACATTCTGTAATTATTTCTGCACTCGTTGATCTGTAAGACCTCTGGCGTGACGTCATCATGCATCCTATTGTTTTATCACTTTGTTTGCAAAGTTCCCTGACCTGCAGCTTTCTGTTTGTTCAGAAACATCAAGTGTGAAAAATACATTTTGTTTGTGTGGAAACAAAGCCTCTCTCGTCCGCTCATCGTCCAAATCTCCTAAAAGTGCTGTAATTGTTTTATAAAAGTTAATATTTTAGATTCAAGAGGCTTTGTTCATTATTTCAATCTAACATTTACTCAAAAATTACAATCAAACAGTACAAGTTTAGGAGTTTAGTAAAGACTTAGCAATCCTTGAATGAATGCATATCACTCTCTGGCATCAGTGCCAGAGTTAGAGACAATTTTATGTTAAGAAATTACAAAATACAGTAGTTGATAAGCCTTAGAAAAAAAAGGAAAAAAAATTGCACGCTCTTTCAAAATAAGAGCATGTGCTGTAGATGAGTTTCAGCTGCTATCACACAAAACTGTGGCTAAATGTCTGTAAATTTGACTGAACCGTAATCGTTTTTCTCTTTACTGTAGCGGCCATCTTGAATCAAATGAGTTCCAAAAGCAGCTGTAGATGTTCATCTAATGATTAAGTTCTCACAGTTTTATTAAGATCATCCCACAGTTTGTTAAATATTTTGCTAACAGACAAAGTTGATTCCAAATAGTTTAGTAATTTTTTTAAAACAATGATCTTGTGCAAGCTTTCAGTACTCAAGCGTATGCATTGTGGATCAGTCTCAGCTACTACCACTCCAGACTTTAGCTCAATATTTGTAAAATTAACAAAGATACATTGTTTTTTAAAGCTGAGTTAGCTGTAGCAGCCATCTTGAATCAAATTGGCTTCAAAAGTTCAACAGCTGTTTATCCAGTGATTATATTCAGAAAGATTCATTAAAATCTGTCAAGTGGTTCATGAGATATTTTGCCAACATTTGAAATGCTTTTTAATTATTCAGTATTATCATTAGTGTTTTGTACTTTTCCATTAATTTTACTCCCATTGTTGTTGTTGTTGTTGTTAAGCACTTTGATAAAAGTTTCTGTTTTAAATGTGCTCTACAAATAAAGTTGACTTGACTTACAACAAACTGCAAATGGTTGTGGGTTAAAAACCGTCATCTGGTCGTGTGAAGCATCAGACTCAGGAGCTTCTAGGTCTCATGCTGGCTCAGGTCAAAGGTCAGAACGTTGGCCTGGTCTCCAGAACATGCAGCAGAACATGGCTGCAGCCACCGGGGGGCAGAAGGGGTCCGTGTTTGAACACCCGGGCACCACATTAATTACCCCTCTGTCCTGCCTTCTCAGTGTTACACTTTCAATTACGGGCGACCTTTCCACCGTGCACGGCAGCATTCAGGTCACGGAACGCCTGGTTTTGATGGAATTCCTAAAGCAGCCCGGTAAATATGTCTGACCTCGGTGCAGATGACTCCGAGGCTTAAAGAAAAAAAAACACAGGGCGCATTAAAAACAGGGCCCAGGCTGTTTGTGTGTTGGTGGTTCATACTGCCCTTAAACCAGCTGAAGAATAGAAACGTGTTTTTATTTTACTTAATGAGTTCATTATATATATATATATATATATATACAATTTATTAATGTGGTTATTTATTGCCCAGTTGTTTATTCAGTTAGCTTATTTTAATTTTAATGAGTGTAATGTAGCTGATTCAACATTCAGGCGGCTGTTTTTCCGATTTTTTTTTCTTTTTCTGCTACTGTGCTGTTTTAGCTGTTCACACATCAAAGCCTTCGGCTCATTCAGGAGATACATGCAGCGACTTTTGAGTTTTGTCACTTTTACACTCTTTAATATATTTAGCTTTATTTACAAATACAGTATCTTCCCCATAAAAATACACAGAGATCAAAAGACTGCTTTAAAAAAATCCAACTGGCTGTTTTTGACTTCTGCTACTTTTAGCTGTTAGTTAGCCATTTGTTCATCTGAGCTTTTAGTTAGCCTTTTTTTTGCTTCTAGATAGCTTTTTGCTACTACTTGCCTTTTGCTACTTTAGCTTTTAGGTAGTGTTTGCTATGTACAGTTTTTGCAAGCATTTGCTACTTTAGCTCCTAACTAACCTTTTGCTAGTTTTAATTAGTCTTTTGCTACTTTAGCTTTTAGCTAGTGTTTGCTATGTACAGTTTTTGCAAGCATTTGCTACTTTAGCTCCTAACTAACCTTTTTCTAGTTTTAATAAAAAAAAAAAAAAAATTGACCCTGGGTGTGAGTGAAACAGGCCCCTCTTGTAAATGAGTCCCCGTGGCTCAACGAGGATATCCTGTATAAATAAAGGTTGAATGAATGAATGAATTAGTATGTTGCTACTTTAGCTTTTAGGTAGTATTTGCTATGTACAGTTTTTGCAAGCAATTTGCTACTTTAGCTCCTAACTAACCTTTTTCTAGTTTTAGTCTTTTGCTACTTTAGCTTTTAGCTACTGTTTGCTATGTACAGTTTTTGCAGGCAATTTGCTACTTTAGCTCCTAACTAACCTTTTTCTAGTTCTAGTCTTTTGCTACTTTAGCTTTTAGCTACTGTTTGCTATGTACAGTTTTTGCAAGCAATTTGCTACTTTAGCACCTAACTAAGCTTTTGCTAGTTTTAATTAGTCTTTTGCTACTTTAGCTTCTGTGGGGTTTCAGTTTTTTTTTTCAACACTAACATTTCTTGCAGCTCCTGAGTGGCAGGGCAGAGCCAGTTTACCACAGCTGTTTCCAGTCGGCTGATGAGAACCCACGGCACTGAAGGCTGCTTGGATCGACTGGACTCCACTGGAACATTGTCCAATTTCTGGTACTGTGTCCGGCACCTCGTGGAGATCTTTATTACCAAAGTTTACTCTAACCTGTGCTTTCCGTGTGTTCCTCGAAGTTCCTGATGTACAGTTCCTCCCTCCCTGGTAACCCTCGAGACATCTTGGCCTCCTCATCCTCCTCTTGGAGCTGCCGCCTCCAACCTCCTCCATAAGACAACAACCAAACATCTTTCCTTCTAGCCATAAGGGACATCCTGCTACTCTCAAGCCTCATACACTACTTACCGTTCTTTCTGGACTATAAGTCACACTTTTTTTCATAGTTTGGCCAGTCCTGTGACTTTAAAGTGACTTATTTATGCTTTTTTTCCCTGTTCATGATGCAATTTTTGATTGACGCGTTAATTGTTTACACATATTGACATGAACCAAAGAGTAAACATTATCATTTGCAGCTGCGAGAGGGCCCTCCAGGCTTTTGACAACTACAGTACAGTATATGTTGTTCCTCTACCCATAAGCGTAAATCCCCAATCGTGGATTTGTATCGTGTATCATCTTTTTAAATATAAAAAGGCAAAAAAAGAGAGAGAAATTCGCCATTAATCTAAGAAAAAAAAGGAATTTTTACCCCCTCCCCCCTTCCCTGTTTGCAAATGGTTTAGTAGGAGGAACAACAACAGCGCCGGTAACGGTCACAGGCTCCGAGTCGCTTGAGGTGGGAAGCGAGCTGTGTGTCACTGCTGCACAAACTACTAACTTCCAGTAAGGAGCTACTTAAAACATAGGTGAGACATTTTTTTGCTCCTGCTTCTGAGTAGGATGAAACACATTAGCAAAGAAAATCAGACTCTAGTTTTTGCTTCTCATTACGTTGGTTAAGTCATATTGACTATCTTCATAGCTAATTTGGTGTAACACTAGCCTGGTTAAAACCAGACCCTTGTCCTTCACTTCGCTTCGCACTAGGGTCTGGGACTTCTCCCATAGACAACGATTTCTCCGGTAGAGTTTTGACCGGACCAATCAGAGAACAGAAGGGGTGGAGTTTTTGGCCCCTAACCCACGCCCCCACCTGTCCCAGCGCGCAGCCAGCGAGCATTCACATGTTCTCATTCAAAGCGATGCAAAGCGATGCAGGACTGTTTTATATGTGACACAAATGTATTAATTTCCCCTTCTTAATCCCTTATCTGGAGTTTTCTTTTGTTTTTTTGCCAAAAGTCAAGTGATCGCTCCCTCCTCCCTCCTCCTCCTCTCCCTCTGCTGTCGCTGCCGCTGCATATTCTGTGTTTATATGTTAATAAAAAATAAAATAAAACCATGGATCGCTGGTCCAGCACACCAGAAGACCAGAAAATCTGATGGGACTCGGGCAGCAACGTAAAACCTGACTTTAATTCTCTCGTGACCAGTGGTGGGCAACGCTAATAAAAAAATTAGTTCCACAATTTCTAAAACGCTTATTAATTTTTTTAGGTCCACAATTTCAAAAGCACAAATGTCTTATGAAAATTAGGGGAAGCTAATCTAATCCGCTATTTATATATTTATATATTATATATATATATATTTATATATAGCCGGCAGCGTTATCAATATTTGCACTACACTGCCAACTGAAAAGTAACAAAAATGATCCTAAAAGGATGAAATTACAAAAATCAAAGGATTTATTTAATACTTTACGTACATATATTCTATTCGGCCACGAAATTAACAAAAAATAGAATGATCTTTTAATCCCTAAAACCACGTTTAAATCTCAAATACACGGGTGTGTCGCCACCGCATTTATACATAAAAGTAACCCAAATACATGAAACTAACGACTCACCGTCGAATGGTCGACACAAAACACACAATAAAATCCTCCGGCCGCGTTAATTTGGCTTGAAACAGCGGGGTTCTCTACGGATTTATCCAAGTACCCAGCACAAACAGTAGCCACAGAATTAGCCCCCGAGTTCACCTCTGACCCGGAAGATGTCAAGATGGAATAGTCCATTTTTAGTAGGGGGATAAAGAAATCGACCGTTTTTTTTATTGCGTATTTAATTATCGTTTTCATCGTAACTATAATTATTTTTATGTTAAATGTACATTAACAAGCAGGATCAATGTTAGGGATGTAGGTGACTGGCCGCGGGGCCCCTGCTGAAATGGGATCCCCAGGCAACGGCATCAGTTGCTACATGGTAGATCCGAGTCTGTTCTCCGCTCTGTCCCCCCTCCCCCTCACACCCTTCCTCCTCTCTGCTCTTTACGGAGGGGAAAAAGGTAAAACAAGCCAGCATAAGAGCTTGTAAATAAGTTTATTGGTTTTTACTGATAGATAATTAGTTATTAGCGGTACTGCATTTTAAATAAAAATAGCACAAATCCGCTTATGAATTATAAAAGTTAGTCAATTCACAAAAACGCTGACAAAAAGTTTAGGTCCACTGTAAGCGGATTAGCGCTTTAGCGCTATCTAGCGTTCATATGCCCACCATTGCTCGTGACAAACTGAGGCATTTCCTCATAGCGGAGGGAGAGGAGGAGGGGGAGGAGGGAGCGATCACTTGACTTTTGGCAAAAAAAAAAAAAGAAAACTCCAGATAAGGGATTAAGAAGGGGAAATTAATACATTTGTGTCACATATAAAACAGTCCTGCATCGCTTTGCATCGCTTTGAATGAGAACATGTGAATGCTCGCTGGCTGCGCGCTGGGACAGGTGGGGGCGTGGGTTAGGGGCCAAAAACTCCGCCCCTTCTGTTCTCTGATTGGTCCGGTCAAAAATCTACCGGAGAAATCGTTGTCTATGGGAGAAGTCCCAGACCCTAGTGCAAAGCGAAGTGAAGGACAAGGGTCTGGTTTTAACCAGGCTAGTGTAACACAGCAGTTTATCAGATTTCGCATTTTAGTCGAAGCAAAGTAGCAAATATCTCAATCTTATTTAGCTCCGTATGAGTTTGAAACGTGGGGGGAAAGGGGGGGATAAACGTCCTTCTGTACATTTTGCATTACATTTCACTGTAACTTTGCTGACCCTTCCAAAATTGCTAAAAAAAAAAAATTCCTGTTTATGCCCCCCCCAATAATGAGATGAAATCTATGCCCTTGCCTCTACCGCTAACCCCACCCTCCAAACATTCACTTAGAGACAATTGAGAAAAACTTGACTCAAGTAAAATGCCTCCAAGTGATGAGGAATGAGACTGGTGAATTTACCGGTAACTTTCTTGTCCGACTGTTGGTTTGTTATGTTAATTAAGCCTGTTCAGGATCCCAGGTATGTTCCGTGTGTTCTTGTTATTTCATAATAAATGTATGTTAGGCTGATTGGTAACTCTAAATTGACCCTGGGTGTGAGTGAGACAGGTCCCTCTTGTAAATGAGTCCCCGTGGCTAAACGAGGCTAGCCTGTATAAATAAAGGTTGGATGAATAAATGAATGTTCTTGTGCGTTGAGAAATACTTTGAACACTTCTAAATAAATGTGACTTATACAGTACTCCAAAGCGACTTAAAGCTGCTACAGTATACTGTATAACTTTTCTAAAAATGTATTTTTAACACATTTCTTCACTCTGTCACTATCTCCTGACAGACTGATGTTAGACAAGTAATCTCTGAAAAAACTATAATCCCCTTGCTTCTCCAGGTGGTACTAAAAGCATTTCTAAAAACCCACAGTGATCCACCGTTAACCAGCCAATAAAAACAGAGCTTCTCACGCTCCTAACCCACGCCCCCGCCTGTCCCAGCCCCAGCGGCCACGCACGTTCTCGTTCAAAGGATTGCAAAGCGATGCAGGACTGTTTTGTATGTGACTCAAATGTATTAAATTCCCCTTCTTCATCCCTGATCTGGACTTTTCTTTTCTTTTTTTGCCAAAAGTCAAGTGATCGCTTCCTCCTCCCCTGACTCCATGACTGAAACAATGAGGAAATGAATGAATTTGTCATGAGCGAATTAAACTCGGGTCCAACGTGACTGCGCCAGGCTCTGCAGATTTCCTGGTGTTCTGGTGTGCTGGACCAGTGCTCCATGTTTTTATTTTATTTTTTAGAACGTTTTATTAACATATAAACACAGAAAATCGCAGCGGCTGCGACAGGACATGCAGTGGAGGCGGAGCTATGGAGGCTGAGCTGAAGTTCAGCCGAGAGCAAGGGGGAGGGACCAGAAACATGTCTCTGTTCAAAAATTTTCCTGCGTGTTCCAAAAACTACATATAGCAGCTTTAAGTCCAGAAAATATGGTACCTGGTCTTCTTGGTCCGTCGCTCTAGAATCTCCAGGTTGTCTACCCACCGACCTGTGAAAGAAAGACGGGTAAGAACAACTAATCGTATTTCTGGACAATAAAATTATCAAACTGGTGTAGATGCAGGGGAACCGACTTGGGACCCAAAGGACCCAGGTTCGAACCCCAGTCACGGCATACCTTGTGGTGTCTATAGGCGGCACACCTCATCCTCAACTGCCCCCCGGGTGCTTTCAATAGCTGCCCACTGCCCCACCTGGTGGTGGTTGGGTTAAATGCAGAGACTAATTTCGTCTTGTATGGAAACATACACAGATGACAAATGTGACATTATTATATTATTATTATTAACTCACCCTCTCCTCTGCAGTTCCCTCCAGTGACCAGAGGTTCACATGTTGTTAATAAAACACAACGTTTTCTCGGCTGTTTGGTCTCTCATGGTAAATGGTAAACGGAGCTTATTTATATAGCGCTTTCCAACCCCCAATGAGGGGCCTCAAAGCGCTTCACAATACCAACTATCCACCCATTCATACACACATTCATACACCGGTAGCGGCAGACTGCCATGCAAGGCGCTTTCCAGTCCTACCGGGAGCAACTCGGGGTTAAGTGTCTTGCCCAGGGACACAACGACACATGGTGTGGGGAACTGGGATTCGAACCTCCGACCTTCCAATCAGGGGACGACTGCCATTACCACTAGCCACGGCCGCCCCATGCCATTTGTATGTCATAAACGTGCCTATTCAAGTCTGCGTCTCTGCGTTCCTCGTTGTCAGGGCATCACCCTGCTTAGCTCCATGTTCCAGTCTTTCCACCGTGTCTCCAGAGTTGCTGCCTCGTCAGCTTTTGTTTCATTTTTGTTAGATAAATTACTTCTTTTTGTAAATCTTTGAGTCTCCGTGGTATGCATGCATTTGGGTTCGACATAGCTTCCAGCTGACTTCTTGCTGGGTTTAATAGTAGTTTCTTTATTTCAGAGTCAGAGTCAGAGTCAGAGAGTCTTTATTGTCATTTGCACCGCATGTGGTACATGAGATGAAAACGAGATTATGTACACGAGGTCCCAGTTACATCCAACAACAAATGAAAGAGAAAAACAGTAATAACATCTAGAACTAACTAAGAAAAACATCAACTAGTAATACACTAAGCCTAATATAGTGGGAATAAACAGCAGCACGAACATGAGTTTGTATGAGCAGATGGTCACAGATGAACACAGATGAACA
>JBBPBX010059809.1:0-21645 GCA_038048925.1 Garcialebias charrua
AGTGTTTGAGTACTTTCTCCACCACTGGTCTCCAGCTACAAGTACTTGGGTGTGCACTTGAATTATAGCCTCAGCTGGACCAACAACACAACCAGCCTGATCAACAAAGTTCATCAGAGACTCTACTACCTCAGGCGGCTGAGACGAGCTGGTCTGAGTAGCCCAGTCCTCATCTCCTTCTACAGGTGTGCAGTGGAGAGCATCCTGTGCTACAGCATCAACGTGTGAGCACAGGATGCTCTCCATCGCACACCTGTAGAAGGAGGTGAGGACTGAGCTTCCCAGACCAGCTCTTCTCAGCCGTCTGAGGAAGTAGAGTCTCTGATTACCTTTTTTTGATCAGGGCGGTGGTGTTGTCTGTCTTCACCTCCTTCTACACGTGTGCCGTTGAGAGCATCCTGTGCTCCGGCATCAACGTGTGGCATGGAGGCTGCACAGCTGCAGAAAGAAAAGCTCTGCAGAGAGTGGTGAAGGCTGCACAGAAGATGTTGGAGTCAGTCTCCCCACCATCACAGACATTTACACCTCCAGATGCAGGAAGAGAGCCACCTGTATCATGAAAGACCCCACTCACCCAGCACACAAACTCTTTGCCCCACTCCCCTCAGGAAGGAGGTTGAGGAGCATCAAATGTAGAACCACTAGACTGAGGAACAGCTTCTACCCTGAGGCTGTTAGACTCATGAATAAATAAACAATTAGAAAACAGTAATTACTGCAAAACATCACAACATGCTGATCTGTTTTTTTGTTTCTGTGTTCATTTGTGACCATCTGCTCATACAGACTCATGTCCGTGCTGCTGTTTGTAATTATGTTTTCCTATTATATTAGGGCTTAGTGTATTTCTAGTTGATGTTTTTCTTAGTTATATCCTACATGTTATTGCTGTTTTTCTCTCACATTTTGTTGTTGGATGTAACTGGGACCTTGTGTACATAATCTTGTTTCATCACATGTACCACATGCGGTGCAAATGACAATAAAGATGATTAGACTCTGATTAAAGTTGTACACCTCTTGGACTAGCTGAAAACATGTAAAAATATGTGGCAGGATGTCCCTACGGACATTGAACGCACCACATGAGTGCGGGATGTGATTGGGTCCAAGGCTGGCTTCCGGTATAAAAAGGGCCAGGCTTCAGTGGTTGACTTCACGTCATCCGCCTTCCGGTTCAGACCCTGGCGTCTGCTGGCTGGGTCGCGCCAGCGTAACTGAATGTGCGCTTTAAGGTCGCCGTGATCTACTGTTCCACGACCAAATGTACAAGCCTCCTGCTTCCCTCTACTGTTGAGGTGGAGCTCGTGGTGAGTAAAGCGCTAGTTCGTCTTTCTGTTTTATGTTCAGCTTTTAATTCTAATCTTTGTTTATTAGCTGCTGCTGTTTGTCCTTCACCGTTTTGTTCACCTGCTGTTCGAGCTGTCCACTGGCTGTCGTCTTGCTGTCCTGGCTGCTGATTTGATGCCCACTGTTCTGGTCAGCTTAAGGCTGGCTGCATCACCCGTCCTGTCTGGCTGATCGGGGCCGACTGGGGTTCAGCCCGGACTGGGGTTCAGCCCGGACTAATCGTCTTGGTGCCGGCGTGGATGGTGTCTGCTGCAGCGCAACGGTTCTCCCAGGACGAACTCTTTGGACAGCTGTGGCTTGATTAATTGGACATCTCCCAGGCGGTGGTATTAATTCTGCCGTGGTGTACTACTGTCTTTATCGAATTGCACTTTCATTGTTGCCAGGAGTTATTACTGCCTTTTTAACTGTGTATTTTAAATTTAGGATTTTTTATTAAACAAATTGTGCAATTTATTGGTGTTTGTGTGAAGTGTCTCCTGCCTCATCTTCTGCAACGGGTCTAAAGTGCCTAAAGGGTAACTTTTAATAAAGTTTTTAACCAAATTCATTTTTTTAAATAGATTATTTTTTTTAAACTAAAAGTTGCCTAAAGTATTTTTTTACCCATACCCGTTCGGCTACAAATATAAAAAAGTTACAAAACAATTCTAAGTTTTCACCAATTGCACGTCACTTATACAGTACAGTATTCTGATACCTACTTGACACTGCAGACTACGTGATGGTGTAACGACACTGCAACGTGATGATGTAATGACGCTGTTCGTCTGTCTGCTCACTGCTTTGAGGTTAAAAAAAGAAAAATATGAGCATATTTTGCACAGAAATGACATTGAAAACATTAAAACCTCTACCACCGCATGTGGTACATGTGATGAAACGAGATTATTTACACCGGGTCCCAGTAACATCCA
The DNA here is from genome assembly GCA_038048925.1 of Garcialebias charrua. Lineage (NCBI taxonomy): Eukaryota > Metazoa > Chordata > Actinopteri > Cyprinodontiformes > Rivulidae > Garcialebias > Garcialebias charrua. The sequence goes on from JBBPBX010059809.1 coordinate 2,268, forward strand.
ACAACAAAAAAATGTAAGAGAAGAACAGTAGTAACATCTAAGATATGATCTAAGAAAAACATCAGCTAAAAATACACTAAGCACCAATGTACCGTAATAGAAAAACATCAATACAAGCAGCAGCACGAGCATGAGTCCGTATGAGCAGATGGTCACAAATGAACAGCAACAGGAAAACAGATCAGCATGATGTGATATTTTGCAGTGATTATTCTTATCATGTATTATTCATGAGTCTAACAGCCTCAGGGTAGCAGCTGTTCCTCAAGTGGTTCAACATTTGATGCTCAACCTACTTCCTGAGGGGAACAGGGCAAAGATTGTGTATGCGCTGGATGAGTGTGGTCCTTCATGATGCAGGTGGCCCTCTTCTTGCATCTGGAGGTGTAGATGTCTGTGATGGTGGGGAGACTGACTCCAACAGACCTCTGTGCAGCCTTCACCACTCTCTGCAGAGCTTTTTTTCTGCAGCTGTGCAGCCTCCATGCCACACGTTGATGCTGGAGCACAGGATGCTCTCCACTGCACACCTGTAGAAGGAGGTGAGGACTGAGCTTCCCAGACCAGATCTTCTCAGCCGTCTGAGGAAGTAGAGTCTCTGATGACCCGATCATGGGCGATGGTGTTGTCAGTCCTCACCTCCTTCTACATGTGTGCAATGGAGAGCATCCTGTGCTCCAGCATCAACGTGTGGCATGGAGGCTGCACAGCTGCAGAAAGAAAGGCTCTGCAGAGAGTGGTGAAGGCTGCACAGAAGATGTTGGAGTCAGTCTCCCCACCATCACAGACATCTACACCTCCAGATGCAGGGAGAGGGCCACCTGCATCATGAAAGACCCCACTCACCCAGCACACACAGTCTTTGCCCCGCTCCTCTCAGGACGGAGGTTAAGGAGCATGAAATGTAGAACCATTAGACAGAGGAACAGCTTCTACCCTGAGGCTGTTAGACTCATGAATAAATAAATAATAAGAATAAATACTGCAAAATATCACATCATGTTGATGCTGATCTGTTTTCTTGTTGTTGTGTGTTCATTTGTGACCATCTGCTCATACAGACTCAGGTTCGTGCTGCTGTTTATAATGATGTTTTTCTATTACATTAGTGATTAGTGTATTTCTAGTTGATGTTTTTCTTAGTTATATCCTAGATATTATTACTGTTTTTCTCTTACATTTTGTTGTTGGATGTAACTGGGACCATGTGTACATAATCTCGTTTCATCACATGTACCACATGTGGTGCAAATGACAATATTCTGACTGTGATTCTGATAAAAGTTGCAGGACTAGCTGAAAACATGTAAAAATATGAAAAAGTTACAAAACAATTCTCAGTTTTCACCAAATGCACGTCACTTCTATTTTCATCTTACCTGCATCACTGCAGTTTGACCGTGATGACGTAACGACGCTCTTTGGGGAAGGGTAGGGGCTGTCTGCTCACTCCGCTTTGAGGTGAAAAATGAAACATAAGAGCAAATTTAGCACAAAAATCACGGTGAAAACATTAAAACCTCTCTTTATGTTACAATACAGCGTTCACAGCTTGTCACGCTGCAGTGGTCAAGTTAAATGTTAACGCTTCTTCTTCTTTCGGCTTTTCCCTTTTCAGGGGTCGCCACAGCGAGTCATCCTCCTCCACCTCACTCTGTCCTCTGAATCCTCTGTCCTCACTCCAACTACCTTCATGTCCTCGCTAACTGCATCCATATATCTCCTCTTTGTCTTTTTCCTGCAGCTTCATGTCTAACATCCTTCTACTAATATACCCACTGTCCCTCCTCTGGACATGTCCAAACCATTGTCCCTCCTCTGGACATGTCCAAACCACTGTCCCTCCTCTGGACATGTCCAAACCACTGTCTCTCTGACTGTCCACCTGCTGAGTGTCTCTCTGACTGTCCTCCTGCCGAGTGTCTCTCTGACTGTCCACCTGCTGAATGTCTCTCTGACTGTCCACCTGCTGAGTGTCTCTCTGACTGTCCTCCTGCTGAGTGTCTCTCTGACTGTCCTCCTGCTGAGTATCTCTCTGACTGTTCACCTGCTGAATGTCTCTCTGACTGTCCACCTGCTGAATGTCTCTCTGACTGTCCACCTGCTGAATGTCTCTCTAACTGTCCACCTGCTGAGTGTCTCTCTGACTGTCCACCTACTGAATGTCTCTCTGACTGTCCTCCTGCTGAATGTCTCTCTGACTGTCCACCTGCTGAGTGTCTCTCTGACTGTCCACCTGCTGAATGTCTCTCTGACTGTCCTCCTGCTGAGTGTCTCTCTGACTGTCTACCTGCTGAATGTCTCTCTGACTGTCCACCTGCTGAGTGTCTCTCTGACTGTCCTCCTGCCGAGTGTCTCTCTGACTGTCTACCTGCTGAATGTCTCTCTGACCGTCTACCTGCTGAATGTCTCTCTGACTGTCCACCTGTTGAGTGTCTCTCTGACTGTCTACCTGCTGAGTGTCTCTCTGACTGTCCACCTGCTGAGTGTCTCTCTAACTGTCCACCTGCTGAATGTCTCTCTGACTGTTCACCTGCTGAATGTCTCTCTGACTGTCCTCCTGCTGAGTGTCTCTTTGACTGTCTACCTGCTGAATGTCTCTCTGACTGTCCACCTGCTGAGTGTCTCTCTGACTGTCTACCTGCTGAATGTCTCTCTGACTGTCTACCTGCTGAATGTCTCTCTGACTGTCCAGATGGACATAGACATGTAAATATAACATGTTCAACTGAAATTGTGTGTTTGTGTGTGTGACTGTTTTATGGTTTTTAAGGACAGTGTTTTATCAGGACTGTAATGAACTGCCATCTGATTGATTGTCTGATTGTTTATAGCGTATGACTAGCCTGGCCCTCGCCATACCTGGCGAGGGTATGGCGAGGGTATGGCGAGGGTATGGCGAGGGTATGGCGACCAGCTGCTCCTGGTCATTCCACGGAGTAAGAGGAAGCTTCGAGGAGACAGGGCCTTCTCTGTTGGTGGCCCCGAGTTATGGAATGCTCTGCCTTTACACATTCGACAGGCTCCCTCACTGTCCATTTTTAAAACACGTTTAAAAACGCATCTATACTCATTGGCCTTCAACCCAACTGAGACTTGATTTTACTTCATGTTTATTGATTTTATCTGTTTATCTTGTCGTTTTATTGTATTTTAAAGTGAAATTTTAGTTCACTGTGTATTAGTTTGGTGGTCAGCGCTTTGTTTCAGCTGTGGCTGTGTTAAAGCGCTTTACAAATAAAGTTGATGATGATGATGATGATACCTGCACAGCTCCGCTCAATTCTATTTCCCTTCACTGCTGGGTCTGGGATTTGTCCCATAGACAACGATTCCTCCGGTCGATTTTTGACCGGACCAATCAGAGAACAGAAGGCGGATTGGCAGATTAACAGACCAATCAGAGAACAGAAGGCGGAGTTTTGAACGACGTCGACTGACGTCGTCAGTTAAAATGGCTGCCACCACGAAGGAATTTTCCAGAAAACAAGGTAAAAAACTATTATTTCTTTCCTGAGAAAAACTATATTTCTTAGCTGACGTTTTATCAGAAGTGTTTCTGAGCTTAACAGTTCCTAAATCAATTCACGAAATGGTCAAATCTGCTGGATTTAAATAGTTTCGGTTTCACATTTTCCAAACAGCCTCAGGGTGCGCTACGAAAATAAATGATAAAAAATCGAATTTTATCTCAAATGTTTCATCAAGGCCAACAGTCAGTAAATTAGAGCCATATAATTACACACTGGTAGCAGAAAAAATATCCACCAAGTGGTTTCTGAGCTTTTTATCTGAATAGCCTGGACCTTGCCAGGCTAAGCTAACAAAACTACGCCTTCTGTTCTCTGATTGGTCCGGTCAAAAATAGACCGGAGAAATCGTTTTCAATGGGAGGAATGCCAGACCCTAGTACGAAGCAAAGTGAAGGACAGGGTTTGGTTTTAACCAGGCTAGCGTATGACTGTCCTAACAAACAACTGTCCATAAAAAAACCACAATACACTCCCATACACACACAATTGAACAATAAGGTTGATGAATCCACACGTAGCAAGTATATCTGTTTAGGAACACAAGAACTAAAATGTACCTTGGTACTCGTGTTTAATGGAAGTTGATCGCTCTTCTGGCTACCTGCGATCTCCTGACTCTGGACGTGTTCACGTCATCTGGAACAGATCATTTATACTTATATTTAGAGGAAATTCTACATTTTGATGATAGCTGCTGTCACATGTAAACCAATAAACATTACATGATTGTTTTTGGCCAAAGTATCCATCTCACATAAAGGAAAGATGGATGGACATAGTATTTACAAAACTCCTCTCATGATGGGTGGACTAAGATGAAATTAAAATTAGCTGAATGAAAGAAAACTATAAATTTAAAAACTGTGACTAATAATATTGAAGTCATACATAACAATCCCTGCATTATTTATAAAATTGATATCTATGTCATATACATACACACAAATATACATATATACATGTATATAAGCATATCATATATGCATATTCATATACAGTGTATATACATATATGCATATACATGTATACTGTATATGCATATACATATACTGTATATGCATATACATATACTGTACAGATAGACATATACATGTAAATATAACATGTTCAACTGAAATTGTGTGCGTTTGTGTGTGTGACTGTTTTGTGGTTTTTATGGACATTGTCATATGCTATAAACAGACAAGCAGATTACAGTTCATTACTGTCCTGACAAAACACTGTCCTTAGAAACCACAAAACAGTCACACACACAAACACACACACAATTTCAGTTTATCATGTTTTTAAGAAAGCAAGATGTTTGATGGATAGATGGATGATATTTGATGGATGGATACATGGATGGATGGATGGATGTTTGATGGATGGATGGATGGATGCATGCATGGATGGATAAAAGGTGGACATCAGTCAGTAAAGACTCCATCTGTCTGCGTTCAGCAAGGCTGGATGTTTGATGGATGGATGGATGTATGGATGGATAAAGCGTGGACCTCAGTCAGTAAAGAATCCATCTGTCTGGTTTCAAGAAGGCCGGATGTTTGATAGATGGATGGATAGATAGATGGATGGATGTTTGATAGATGAATGATGGATGGATGTTTGATGGATGGATGGATGGATGTTTGATGGATGGATGGATAAAGTGTGGACCTCAGTCAATAAAGAATCCATATGTCTGGGTTCAGGAAGGCAGGATGTTTGATGATGGATGGATGATGTTTGATGGATGGATGCATGGATGGATAGATAGATGGATGGATGTTTGATAGATGAATGATGGATGGATGTTTGATGGATGGATGGATGGATGTTTGATGGATGGATGGATAAAGTGTGGACCTCAGTCAATAAAGAATCCATATGTCTGGGTTCAGGAAGGCAGGATGTTTGATGATGGATGGATGATGTTTGATGGATGGATGCATGGATGGATGGATGGATGTGTGGATGTTTGATGGATGGATGGATGGATGAATGGATGGATAAAGCATGGACCTCAGTCAGTAAAGAATCCATCTGTCTGGGTTCAGCAAGGCAGGATGTTTGATGGATGGATGGATGTTTGATGGATGGATAGATGTTTGATGGATGGATGGATGGATGTTTGATGGATGTTTGAGATGTTTGATGGATAGATGGATGGATGGATGTTTGATGCATGGATGTATGGATGGATGGATGTTTGATGGATGGATGGATGGATGGATAAAGTGTGGACCTCAGTCAGTAAATCCATCTGTCTGGGTTCAGGAAGGTAGGATGTTTGATGGATAGATGTATGGATGTTTGATGGATGGACGTTTGATGGATGGATGGATGTTTGATAGATGGATGGATAAAGCGTGGACCTCAGTCAGTAAAGAATCCATATGTCTGGGTTAAGGAAGGCAGGATGTTTGATGGATGATGGATGTTTGATGGATAGATGTTTGATAGATGGATGGATGCATGGATGGTTGGATAAAGCGTGGACCTCAGTCAGTAAAGAATCCATCTGTCTGGGTTCAGCAAGGCAGGATGTTTGATGGATGGATGTTTGATGATGGATAGATGGATGTTTGATGGATGGATGGGTGGATGTATGGATAAAGCGTGGACCTCAGTCAGTAAAGAATCCATCTGTCTGGTTCAGGAAGGCAGGATGTTTGATGGATGGATGGATGTATGGATGTTTTATGGATGGATGGATGCATGGATGGATGGATAAAGCGTGGACCTCAGTCAGTAAAGAATCCATATGTCTGTTTTCAAGAAGGCAGGATGTTTGATGGATGGATGGATGATGTTTGATAGATGGATGCATGGATGGATGGATGGATGGATGGATGGATGCATGGATGGATGGATAAAGCGTGGACCTCAGTCAGTAAAGAATCTATCCGTCTGGGTTCAGCAAGGCTGGATGTTTGATGGATGGATGGATGTTTGATAGATGGATGGATGGATGTATGTATGGATGGATAAAGCATGAACCTCAGTCAGTAAAGAATCCATCTGTCTGGGTTCAGGAAGACAGGATGTTTGATAGATGGATGGATAGATGGATGGATGTTTGATGGATGGATGATGGATGGATGTTTGATGGATGGATGTTTGATGGATGATGTGTGGATGTTTGGATGGATGTTTGATGGATGATGTGTGGATGTTTGATGGATGGATGGATAAAGCGTGGACATCAGTCAGTAAAGAATCCATCTGTCTGGGTTCAGTAAGGCAGGATGTTTGATGGATGGATAGATGGATGTTTGATGGATGGATGGATGGATGGATGTTTGATGGATGGATGGATGGATAAAGCGTGGACCTCAGTCAGTAAAGAATCCATCTGTCTAGGTTCAGGAAGCCAGGATGTTTGATGGATGGATGATGGATGGATGTTTGATGGATGGATGGATGGATGTTTGATGGATGGATGGATGGATGTTTGATAGATGGATGTATGTATGGATGGATAAAGCGTGGACCTCAGTCAGTAAAGAATCCATCTGTCTGGTTTCAAGAAGGCCGGATGTTTGATAGATGGATGGATAGATAGATGGATGGATGTTTGATGGATGAATGATGGATGGATGTTTGATGGATGGATGGATGGATGGATGTTTGATGGATGGATGGATAAAGTGTGGACCTCAGTCAGTAAAGAATCCATATGTCTGGGTTCAGGAAGGCAGGATGTTTGATGATGGATGGATGATGTTTGATGGATGGATGGATGGATGGATGTGTGGATGTTTGATGGATGGATGGATGTATGGATGGATAAAGCGTGGACCTCAGTCAGTAAATAATCCATCTGTCTGGGTTCAGTAAGGCAGGATGTTTGATGGATGGATGGATGTTTGATGGATGGATATATGTTTGATGGATGGATGGATGTTTGATGGATGGATGGATGGATGTTTGATGGATGGATGGATGTTTGATAGATGGATGGATGGATAAAGCTTGGACCTCAGTCAGTAAAGAATCCATATGTCTGGGTTTAGGAAGGTAGGATGTTTGATGGATGATGGATGGATGGATGTTTGATGGATGGATGTTTGATGGATGGATGAATGCATGGATGGATGGATAAAGCGTGGACCTCAGTCAGTAAAGAATCCATATGTCTGGGTTCAGGAAGGCAGGATGTTTGATGATGGATGGATGATGTTTGATGGATGGATGGATGGATGGATGTGTGGATGTTTGATGGATGGATGGATGTATGGATGGATAAAGCGTGGACCTCAGTCAGTAAATAATCCATCTGTCTGGGTTCAGTAAGGCAGGATGTTTGATGGATGGATGGATGTTTGATGGATGGATAGAATAGAATATATCTTTATTGACCTTGACATTGCACCGGGGGCACAAAGACAACGTTAATGATTACGCACATTCATCATGGATAGGGACGAGCGCACGAAGTCGCAGCAGTATAAAACCGCGCCACCACAATCAGATATGGAAAAAGGAAAGACACAATAGGTATCATTTGTGTTATTCAAAAAGAGAGTCTATCAAAGATTGCCTGAGGACACTCCATGATAAAGTCCCAAAAACTCTAACAGCATTAGCACATCACACGAGACATAGTTGCAGTTTTGACGACAGGCGGGAGGAACAGTCTGTGTCTTTCTGTTCAGATAAGAGCAGTTCGCTGGTCTCAGAGCTCAGCTCCCACCGAGAACACACACACAGAAACCTCTTGGGGGAGGGTGGATGGGAGGGTAGCGGGCCCTACAGCTCCCAGCTCAGGAGAAAATTTGTAGGCAGCATTCAAGGCCAGAGACCAGATTAGATTTGTTGCTTATTTTTCAGTCAGACCACAGTGTTCTTTTTACTGCAGTCTTTTAGTCCAGGTGCAGCTTCTGGGTCCAAATCGCCGAATCGAGTCAGGTTCCGAGCTAAGAAAAGATCCTTCCGTATGTGCCCTGTTTTTAATCCGAGCGGCTGTAAAAACGAGTCCCACACACCACGGTCCGCGGCGGCCGCCACTCACCACCGTGTGATTCAGCTCGCACACAGCTGGGAAGGTCATTCATAGCCTGGTTCAAAGCATTTTTGCTGAGCAGGAAGTCTCGCCAGCTCGCCGATCGCGGCGGTCCCTCAGCCTTCAGTGGCAAGATCCACCGGTATCCCAATAAATCACAGAGGTTCCACGTCCCCGACAGAGTGAGCGGACAGTTACATTAGCCTGCTCATCGAGTCCATAATGTAGCTCACCGCATGCGTGTCGTAAGGGCGCTCTGGCTCTCCCCGGCCAGAACGCTTCGTGGAAATTTATGTTATCGATAGTATCGATAGATGAAATGGCCCAGAAAGCAGTCCACGCACATAAATCCATCCCAAATTGGTTCGAGCGAGCGCTGAAGAGTTATAGACGAGACAAATGCAGAAGCAGGGAGGGGGAAACCAGCGAGGTGAGGAGCGAAAGGAGATGCGACCTTCCCTGTCGAGAGCTGAAGATAGAACATAGGATATATGTTTGATGGATGGATGGATGTTTGATGGATGGATGGATGGATGTTTGATGGATGGATGGATGTTTGATAGATGGATGGATGGATAAAGCTTGGACCTCAGTCAGTAAAGAATCCATATGTCTGGGTTTAGGAAGGTAGGATGTTTGATGGATGATGGATGGATGGATGTTTGATGGATGGATGTTTGATGGATGGATGAATGCATGGATGGATGGATAAAGCGTGGACCTCAGTCAGTAAAGAATCCATCTGTCTGTTTTCAGGAAGGCGGGATGTTTGACTCACCAAATACCAAATGACCTCTTGGACTAGCTGAAAACCTGTACATGTAAAAATATGAAAAAGTTAAAAAACAATTCTCAAGTTTATACAATACACTTATACAGTATTCTGTATTATTCAGTATTCAGTATTCCAACAACAGTATTCTTATACCTACATAAAACTGCAGTCAACGTGATGACGTAACGAGGCTGCAACGTGATGACGTGATGACGTAACGACGCAGTTCGTCCGTCTGCTCACTGCTCAGAGGTAAAAAAAAAAAAAAAAAGAGCAGAATTAGCAGAAAAATGACGTTGGAAACATTAAAACCCCTCTACCCTATTAACGCATGTTAAATTACAGCGTTAGTCACGCTGTTATTGTGACGTGACACGTTCACGGTAGTGACGCTAACGCGACGTGCGTTTAATTTTGTCTTCGTCGCGTTAAGACTCTAAATAACCACTAAAAACATCCACAAGTGATGCATATATAGTATCGCTGATTTATATAAATGTCTATAAAAGTTTTCAACAGCGTTGAAAGGTTGTCACGCTTCTGAAGTGAAGTTACGTTACATGCTAACGCTAGCCGCAGCTAGTTTGAGCTGCGTCTTTCTTCACGCACTCAAAACTCATGCACAGATACTTCCTAATTTATCTAAATGTTGATAAAGTTTTCTACAGTCTTCACAGTTTGTGACGCTGCGGTTAAAGTCACGTTACTACTGGATTAGGTTAACATTTCCTTGAGATGATGTCATCAAAAGCAACAAAAAATTTTTTTTAATTCTTACCTGAATGAAGTCAATACACTCTGACACTCTGTCCACCTACCGCTGCAAAATTTTATTTAAATCGCTCTCCAAAAATAATCTCCGCTCACCTACATGCACTCAACACACGACGCCATAACTCTGCACGTGTAAGCTCAAGGGGCTTTAACTTTTAAAAACTCGGTCACCTGAGGCCCCGCCCTGAGCCCCCGCCCACTACAGGGTCTATGCTCCACATCACGAGAGGAGGGGCGGCGTTGGAGTTTCGCGCGGTCTCCACATCACGAGAGGAGGGGCGTTGCAGTTTGGCGCCATGTGTGTCAGTGAGCCACACACACGGCTTCAATAAATGCAACCGATACACAAAAACATACACACCACACACAAATACCCTGGGAGGTGCGTAGCCAGCCAATTTTATAAATGTAAATAACTTTTTATTAAAACAATTTTAAGTGTTAAAGCACACTCCAACTCATCCAGGCAGCCTATTAGCCACAAGTTACGCTGATATTGATGAGAAAAAACAATGTTTACATATTAATATATTTGGATACAATCTGTGTTTTATCCAGACATTGGCAAAGGCTGGCTAATACCAAATGTCCCGATAATGTCGGTACGTAGTCTGGCGCATAGGCGGGCCAATACGCTTGCACCAACACACACAAACACACACATACACACACACACACACACACACAAGTGTTCAAGACCCCAAATAGAACCAAATCGAAATCACACACACACACTCAGCGTGCTGCACCGCTGCTAGAGGGGGAAAAACATAGAAACTAGCTTACAGTCGTGTCGTGTTATTTTAAATATTTCCTCAGCAATAAATAAATGGACGCGCGCGCACACACACATACAAACGTGTTCAAGACCCCAAATAGAACCTATTCAAACTCACACGCACACACACTCAGCGCGCTACTTCAGAGAGAGAGGGGAAACAAAAGCGAAACTAGTTTATACAGTGGTTTCGTGTCATTTTTAATATAAATCTGCCTGTTGACTGCGGTCGCACACTGATGTCATCTGTATTCTGAGCGCGGATCGCGCGTCTTGCATTCAGAAGTGGGTCTGCGCGGCTCAGATCCGGGGCTGACACTATGAACCGTGGCGGGTCAGGGGGGATCAAAGGCGAGTCAATTTAATCCGCCAAACCGCGTTTGCGTGTTTTCTGAATGCTCGTTGGAGGCTTGAACACGCATAAAAGCCGGACCGACCTGTCTTATGAAAGGGGCTATAGATGATCCACTCAGAACAAACAAGAATCAAGTACATCCACTCAACTACCATACTTTTTGGCCTATAAGTCGCAGTTTTTTGCCTAATTTGCATCTCTTGCGACTTATACGGTGAAGCGACGTATTTATGGATTTCCCCCCATATTTTTAGACCAATTTTTGGTTGAGATATGACCGTTTCCATTCATTAAGACTGAAAAAAAGGAGCAGTTCCACTTTCAGCCGCTAGGGGCGCTAAAGGGCCATCTAGGCTTTTGATGACTACCGTTGTACCTGTGTACGGATATTTTAGAGCAAAAAAAAAGTCCTGCTAGATGGACAGCGTGTGCGCGTACATCATGCTGCAATTTAAAGATAAAATTAAAGTGTTTAACTCCATTCCTGCCATCATCCTGGGAGGCTTGACCAAGCTTCAAAGCAGCTCTGCACCACCTTTGAGAGGAGTGATGGTGGATGGATAGAGCAACGGAGAGCACAGCTTCACGGCTACAGGACGGATGTGCCACGAGACGTTCTAGCAGGTCCTCGGATGGATGGATAAAGCGTGGACCTCAGTCAGTAAATAATCCATCCATTGGGGTTCAGGAAGGCCAGGACGTGGATGAGGAGGCAGTGCTCTGAGCTGCATCAACTACTTGTTACCTCAGGAGTTGGCAGAACTCTTCACCAGCGACACAGAGGATGAATATTTCAACGGGTTTGAATAAAAATAAATAAATAAATAAATAGGTGTTTCTGTCATTATTATGGGCGGGTGAGCGTGTAGTAATTTTAAAGCCGCTTTATTTCGTCGGCTTCATTTTGCTATGTTTTAACCGTCAAAGTGCATTTATTAAGAAAAGTTCAGCTCAGACACATCTTTACTATAATGTCAGCAAACAAATATATATTTTTAGGTAATTATCTTGTTAAATTTTAAAGAGATGCAGGTTTCCACTTGCTGCGTGTGCACTTTTTTTAGATCCGACGTAGCGAAACTATTTAAATCCAGCGGATTTGACCATTACGTGCATTTATTAAGGAAAAGTTCAGCTCAGACACACCTTTACTATAATGTCAGCAAACAAATATATTTTTTAAGATGTTTATCTTGTTAAATTTTAAAGAGATGCTGGTTTCCGCTCGCTGCGCGTGCACGTTTTGCAGATCCGACGTAGCGAAACTATTTAAATCCAGCGGATTTGACCATTACGTGCATTTATTAAGGAAAAGTTCAGCTCAGACACACCTTTACTATAACATCAGCAAACAAATATATTTTTAAGGTGTTTATCTTGTTAAATTTTAAAGAGATGCAGGTTTCCGCTCGTTGCGCGTGCACGTTTGGCAGATCCGACGAAGCGAAACTATTTAAATCCAGCGGATTTGACCATTACGTGCATTTATTAAGGAAAAGTTCAGCTCAGACACACCTTTACTATAACATCAGCAAACAAATATATTTTTTAAGGTGTTTATCTTGTTAAATTTTAAAGAGATGCAGGTTTCCGCTCGTTGCGCGTGCACGTTTGGCAGATCCGACGAAGCGAAACTATTTAAATCCAGCTGATTTGACCATTACGTTCATTTATTAAGGAAAAGTTCAGAGAGTCAGAGTCAGAGAGAATTTATTGTCATTTGCACCGCATGTAGTACATGTGTTGAAAACGAGATTATGTACACAGGGTCCCAGTTACATCCAACAACAAATGCAAGAGAAAAACAATAATAACATCTAGGATTAACTAAGAGAGACATCAGCTAGTAATACACTAAGCCCTAATGTAGTAGAAAAACATCATTATAAACAGCAGCACGAACATGAGTCATTATGAGCAGATGGTCACAGATGAACGCAGCAACAAGAAACAGATCAGTATCAACATGATGTGACATTTTGCAGTGTTTATTCTTATTATTTATTTATGAAAAGTTCAGCTCAGACACACCTTTGCTATAATTTTCAGCAAACAAATAATTGTTTTTAAGTGTTAATCTTGTTAAAGTCCTTCCGTGCACGCTCCTGTGGCTATTTGGCAGCCAATCCATTTTTGGCAAAACACCAGCCCACATTTACGGGTTGTCAGCAGTGACGCGTAACATATGCAACGCGTCAGCGGTGACGCATAATAGATGTGACGTATACGGCGGTGCAACGTGTACGGCGGAAACTACGTTATATGGCCAAAGTAAACATCAGATGTTTCAGAACAAAAACAGAACTGTTGTATGTCCTGTCTGAGTCATGTGCTGTTTGACCAGTATAGAATAGCATAGTGTTATATTAAGATTGGATTTTAATTTTAGAAATTCACAAAATAAATTGTTGATCATTTTTATAATAATTTTTTTTTAATTACATTTTTCTAATTATTTTACATTTTTTTATTACAAAGAATAACGTCTTGTAGGGTGGCATGGTGGAACTGTTGGTAAAGCTGATGCTTTTCAGTGAGATTGCCAGATCAAATCCTGACCGAGGATCTTTCTGGGAAAAGTTTTCATGTTCTCTCCGTGCATGGGTGGGTTTTCTCCGGGTACTCAAGTTTCCTCCCACAGACCAAAAACTGCATGTTAAGTTATTGGTTACTCTAAACTAAGCTCAGGTAGAAGGTTGTGGAGCATGAAGTGTAGACCAACTAGACTGAGGAACAGCTTCTACCCTGAAGCTGTTAGACTCATAAATCCATAATCAGGATAATCATTGTAAGAAAAAAAATCACTGTAATTACACTTTAATTGGTGATATGTGACTTATCTGTGCTGCTGATTATCCATGCTGCTAATCTCATGCTACGGATTATCTCATACTACAGTATTCATTCATTGCCTTTCGTTTAGCGTATATCTTATTATATAGCTTAAATCCTTATTTACTTTTTATTTTTATACTTTATATTTTTGCTATTGTTTGGTGTAGCTGGGACCCTGAGTACCGTACATAATTTTGTTCCACCTCATGTACCATATGTGATGCGAATGACAATAAAACTGACTTGAACTTGAACTTGCACCGAGGGACAGAGAGAAACGCAATTTCAATCCTGTGTATGTCCTGTACATATTGCAGTTCTGACAATAAAGTTGACTTTGACTTTGAACTAAATTGTCTCTAGGTGTGAGAGAGAATGGTTGTTCGTCTCATTTGTCTCTATGTGCCCCAGTGATGGACTCGAGACCTGTCCAGGTGTCCCCCTCCTCTACCACAGGGATGGCTGGACATGGGCACCAGCAGTGGTTAATTTGAGATGGATCCTGCCGGAACAAGATCCGGGAACTCTCTCATTTTGACCGTTTGGATCCAGCAACTCTTTCATCGGATCCACCAACTCCGCCCCTAAAAGTCCAAAGTCATTGTGCATTTTTATTTTGAGTGTTTATTAAAAATACAATGAGAGGAGACGTTGCCCATTCTGTTCAGGTGTTGTGCCAAAAAGTGATTATCTGCCAAAAACTGATCGGGTGAAATCGGAATCACTTTTTGGCACAACACCGGCCACACCATGCTCCTGCCAGCAGAGTGCATGTGGACTGCATGTCCCGCGGAGAGCGTCTTCATCCCCCTTCAACTGTACGCAATGGTGGTTTTACGCACAGCATCTCCAGACAGCTCTGCAGGACGTGTGCACAACTTCTGTGTCTGAACTCCTGCACCATGGTGCATAACATTTCAGACATAATAAATAAGCTTACAGTAAAAACATAAAATAAAAATAAAAATATGAGTGAAATGTTTGACGTGTATTCACATCACGTATCAAAACAACGGCACTAATTTGTCAAAATAACAGCGATCAAAATGTCGAAAAGACAATTTATAATAATAATAATAATAATACTTTATTTATAAAGCCCTTTTAAACAACCACAGCTGCAACAAAGTGCTGTACACATAAAATCAAGAACATTTAAACACATACAAAATAAAACAGTTGTTAAAAAATTAAGATCAATAAAAACAATGAAAACAAAATGCAGAACAAATTCAGTCTGTGCTAAAAGCCAGGGAGTAAAAATGTTTTTTTAGAAGGGTTTTAAAACTGGACAATGAAGGAGCCTGTCTGATGGGAAAAGGGAGATTGTTCCACAGTCTTGGAGCAGCAACAGAAAAAGCTATGTCCCCTCTGATCCTCCGTTTAGATCGCGGCACCTCCAAGAGCAGCTGATCAGCTGATCTGAGGCACAGAGCAGGAGAGTATGTGTGAAGCAGCTCAGAGAGGTAGGATGGGGCAAGACCATTTCAAAATTTAAAACAAATAAAAGTATCTTAAAATGAACTCTAAAATGAACAGGCAGCCAGTGGAGTGAAGCCAAACCACCAATGTTCCTCCTCCGTGGCCTGACATCCGAGGGGAGCTCAGATAAGAGCAGCCATCCGGTAAAAGTTCAACAAAAACACTGGAGTCATCAGCCTCAACCCAGGTATCTGGGATGCAGAATAAATCCATAACCTCCATTGGCTTCCTGTCACCTACAGAATTCAGTACAAAACTGCTCTCATTACACACCAATGCTTACACGGAACTTCACCAGATTATCTAAAGGACCTTCTTGCACCATATTCATCCACCCGGTCTCTACGATCACAGAACAGTAATCTCCTTCACATTCCACGAACCAAATTAAGGACCATAGGATATCGGGCATTCTGTGTGGCTGCCCCCCGCCTCTGGAACTCCCTCCCTGACTATCTGAGAGCTCCACAGTCACTGGTTGACTTTAAAAAAGGCTTAAAGACCTTTCTTTTTAAGCAAGCCTATTCTACCTCCACATGATTTTATCTCTGATTTTAGTTGATATTATCATTGTTTTTAGTTGATTTTATTATTTATTTTTGTTGTTTTATCATTGATTTTACTTGATTTTATCTCTTGTTTTTATTTGATCTTTGATTTTAGTTGCACTTTGTAGCACTTTGAGATTTTTGTTAATGAAAAGTGTGTTATAAATTAAATTCATTATTATTATTATTATTGTTAAATCCAAATGATGGGAACTGAAAAAGTCCCGCAGGATGAAAGTTTTGTTTGTTACAGACCTGGCGTTCACCAGGCCAATCCTGGCAGAAACAGCAGCCTGTAATATGACGGGCGCTAGGACCTGGGGCATCGTCTTCAGGCTCTGCAGGTTCACTCCACGAGACGAGAGAAGTAGGAGAGGTGGGGGCGAATGCCCACATCCAAGCAGGTAGCAGGCAGCTGTGAACACGATCCATCCATCTAAAATAAATGGATGGATGGATTGTTCTAAGCTGGACTACAGAGGATTTAAGCACCTGAAAGGTAGTAATAATTGAGACTGGAGCAGAACAACGTGCAGGCTAAATTCAGCAGAGTTCGGGTCGGACTGTGGCTGTGTCTCAATTCAGGGGCTGCATCCTCATGAGGACCCAGCCTAGCTGGGCCGAGTAGGCCACGCACTCACAAGACCGGGTGGGCTGAGCGAAACTGCTGAAATGGGACGCTCTAGTCTTCAGGAGAGCCGGCATTGAAGTGGGTGGGGCGTTCTCTTGAAGTGGGTGGGAAGTTCTTGTGTGCGCTTGGTGTGTGTGTGTGGAAAGAAGGGACGCCGCTAAAATATATTAGTTAGCTGAATACATGTATATATATTAGTGTTTCTGAGTTTACTGTTAAGAACTGATTACAAATCAGCTTATTTTACACGTGCGTAACAAGGATTTTCTGGGGGCGATCTGTTAAAACTCAGAGTGGACCTGTAAAATGCAAGCTGCCCAGTAGGTCACTGCGTTAAACATTGGGTTTACATGCAGATACTTTTCTCAAAAGCTGGTTCGAATCTCACTCGGTACGGTTAAAACTTATTTTACGTTTGTCTTTTATTGGATAAAAATATGAGGACTGAGATTTAAAAAAAGGAGTTTGTGAAACTCCTTTTTTTTATCCAATAAAAGACAAACGTAAAATAAGTTTTAGAGGACTGAGATTTAAAAAAAGGAGTTTGTGAAACTCCTTTTTTTTATCCAATAAAAGACAAACGTAAAATAAGTTTTAGAGGACTGAGATTTTAAAAAAGGAGTTTGTGAAACTCCTTATTTTTTTATCCAATAAAAGACAAACGTAAATAAAATAAGTTTTAACCGTACCGAGTGAGATTCGAACCAGCTTTTGAGAAAAGCATCTGCGCGCCAGTCCAATGTTTAACGCGGTGACCTACTCGGCAACTTGCATTTTGTAGGTCCACTCTGAGTTTTAACAGATTGCACCTCAGAAAAACCTTGCTACGCACGTGTAAAATAAGCTGATTTGTAATCAGTTCTTAACAAACAGTAAACTCAGAAACACTAATATATATTCAGCTAAAAAATATTTTTTTAGTCGTTTCTGTAGTTAAATTTTAATGACATTCAAGCTTGCGCTAAGGTTGAACGAGCTGATGACTCAACAACACGCAGCAGTCCCACCCTGCACGCAGAAAGTCCCACCCCCCTGCGAAATCTCTGCTGGCGCTACGAATTCTGGGATAGCCTCCGTCTTGAAGGATTCACGAATGCATCCTTGGATTTCGGCAGGAAGTAGGCTGCATTCCTCGGCCGCATGAGGAGGAGTCTTCGAATTGGGACAGTCCTCCGCGCGGGGCAATGACGTATGCGGCCGACAAATGCGCACTCATGAGGACGCAGCCCACGAATTGAGATACAGCCACAGCCCTCTTTTATAAAATCTGACTTCCTGTTTCTTCCTCAAGTTTGCTAGAGAGGGAGATGTGAAACTTTCTCCTAAGCTGTATGGACGTTCGGCCATGCGTCAAAGGTCTCGTCCATCAGCAAGGATTTACGGCCCGTCACCGTACATCCACCTTGAGCTTAAAAGCTCCAAAGATTTGAATGAAAATTATTTCTAAAGGAATGTTTTATTCTGAAACTCAACCGGAACTACTTGCCACTACTCAGTCTGATTTGACGCAGACACTAGGACGAGAAAACCTTATCTCTTGCCAGTAACAAATAAGCTAAAAGCCTTCAGAAATTAAGTAATTTACCATCTCATTACTTGATTCTGTTGTTCCAAAAAATTACGAACGCGTGATTTCCATCTGTGCTGAAGTCAATTTATAGGAAATTGTAAATCAATAAATCTGTGTAAATGATATGATGTTATTTTGATGATTAAATAAATGGCCGCATTTCCTGATGGGTCAGTTTTAAACGTCTCATAGCACTCTGCCTCCACATGATTTTATCTTTGATCTTGGTTGATATTATTATTGATTTTACTTGATTTTATCACTTGTTTTATTTATTTATTTTTTAAGTAGGCCTATTCTGCCTCCACATGATTCTGTCTTTAATCTTAGTTGATATTATTATTGATTTTACTTGATTTTATCACTTGTTTTATTTGTTGTAGCACTTTGAGATTTTTATTAATGAAAAGTGCAGTATAAATTGAATTCATTATTATTATTATTATTACTCTTTCATCACTTAATGGTCACACAAGTTTATTGTTTAATCCAAAAAGAAGAGAATCCGTGAATTAACGTAACAGGCAACTCTGTTCTCACATTTTTTAAATTTATTTATTTGTTCATTTCAAATTTAAAACACAAAAAAATATATTTACAAAATCATTTTAAGAAGAAGAAAAAAAAAATTTAAAATGAAAGGAAGCAGAAGAAAAAAAATCTTATATCTGCCCCTTTTTAATCAAAATCAATTCAAACAATCAATTTTAAACAATCTAAAAAAGCTAAGTCTGGTCCTCTGGACAAAAAATAAAACGAAACAAAGCAAAAAAAATATAGAAATGTTTCATCTTTCGTCCGAAAGACTTCCTCAGTCTGAGTTGCTGCATTCAGCTCAGATGTGGACGTGATGGTCCTCCTTGATCATGTGAGCAGCTGGTTTCGGCTGTCATCAGCCAACTGGTTGATCCACTGTGAGAGGGTGCTATTTATAAGACTGAGCTGAATACAGCAACTCAGACTGAGGAAGTCTTTCGGATGAAAGACGAAACGTTTCTACATTTTTTTTGCTTTGTTTTATTTTTTGAATGTCCAGAGGACCAGACTTAGCTTTTTTAGATTTTTCTACCTGGATTATTGAGCATGCATCAGAGAATTTTAAACAATAATTAT